>LUCM01002320.1:88894-140433 GCA_008360955.1 Fasciolopsis buskii | reverse complement strand
TGGTACAGGCAATTGTTTCGAGGTCGTTCAAGGAGATAGGATGCAACCAGTGGAAACCGCCGGAGTGACAGCACAAAACTAATGAAAACTCTGAAGCAAGGTAAAAAGTAAACTACACAATATTTGGATGGAATAACTTTTGCCAACTAGGGATGAGGAAGATGATCAGTGTAATGAAGAAAATATTCAAGCGGTCGCCTGATGATCGTGCGACTCAAACGCATATCCTGACCGATACAGAAATAGATCAATACCGTAACCAGTGAGATTATTTCTAAATGACAACAGGAACTGGTATTACTTCTAGACATTGCGGTTAATTCATCAGCAATCACTTTTCAGTTGATTAGCCTGTCACTACAGTTGTTAGACTTTCCAAGTAGCAACGATAAGTTGGCAGTAAATTTATGAGGAAGTCCTGCGGCACTAAAAGCAGTGATAACTCTTTGACTGATTACCGAAATGGACTTGCTGTTTATATTTTTTTCCACGGAACTTATTTGGACGTATACATATATGTCAGAAAAGATGTGGACTTTCCGGAAACTCCGCGATAAGTGAACACTGAATGTGGGGATTTAAAAGCGAAGGGGGTATTAGCCACTTGCAATCAACGCTTGTCACTCTGACTAACCCAAAAGGGCACCACTGATTATTACTTATATGGAACTTGAGCAATCTTTTATTTCATGTACTGCAGATTCTAGCTTGAACATTCACCTGCTTTCATTAATAGTGAACACAGTTGCAGATTGGGCTCCTTGGCTTTCGGATGCAGCCACCGCCAAAATGACCAGTGGATGCATGCAAAGATTCTTGTTTGCAACTGCCTGGTCTGAGGCTAGCATAGTATTGGTCCGATAAGTCCTTTCTCAGAGACGCTGCACGGAAGACAGTGACTACAGTGTATTTGGATGAAACGCGTTAGCTTGGCTGAAAAAGGATACTTAGGATTACTGGTGTGGACAGAAGGGTAACATCACCCGCTTGCCCGAGGCTACAACGATGATCCAATGCAAAGGAGCAATACAACATGCAGGACGAGCTGATTGACACATTCAATCAAGAGCCTCCGATGATTAGACTTCGGGAGTTTGCAGTTTCTCTAGGTTTCACTGTTTACATGAAATTTTGCCAAAATTTTGAGCTAATTAGTCAAGGAGATAGTTTTTGCTGCCACATTATTTCATTCCAGAATGCATGCGTGCATCTGTAACCTTCAGGACCAAAGCAACTTTGGTCAGGTTTTGTTCACCGTTCCATCACTTCATCCCACAGTTTCCACAGGCGTGTTCCCAAAAACATATATTTTCACTCATACGTATACATTATGAGAGTGACACTTCACCTGTTTTCTCTGACTTCCTCCATCAGAAGCAAAGAAGACGCATAGCCTAACGCGGTGACAAACGAAGAAAAAGACATTTTTACCTGGAAGCCATCGAGCTACAGACGTTAATCTTAGTAGTACTTCAATATTCCGAGACATTGCTCTTGGAACTGGACAGTCTAGAGAGAATAACTTCTGGGGCTTGTCGGAAAAGGTTGTCGGTATTCGGAGCAGCAGATAACGAGTACGTAAATAGCGGACTTAAATAAGAGTTAGCCGAGAGTGATGGGATCGCATTAGAGGTCCAGAAGAACAGCTTTCGGTAAGCAGATTTGAGGATCAACCAACATGTTTGAATAGACAAGCAACGTGTCGAACTTGCAGTTGTTCTTGTTGGAATTCCTTGACCAGTTACATTGCCATCTTAACCCCTGCGCGATTTCTCCGCCAGAGCTTTTGCGTCCCATATCTACTAGTTACTTTTCTTCATCCTCATGAGCTTAGTACCCGTTTCACTGTTGTTCACTTGACCCATTCGTGCGAAATTTAGTCGCACCATCAAGAATGCTACTCGGCACCTGAGAAGTATACACATTATTATCAGGTGACAAGTTTCGCATGGATGCATGCCGCGGGGAGCAGATTACAAAGAATTGTCGAAAAAAGTGATGCCATAATGAAATATTGCAAAGATTAGCCGGATGGAGACTTGCACTCGCGGTGATACATCGAGGAGCTCCCGCAGCTGGCTACCCGATCTCAATTCCCCGTGGGCTCAAATAAGCGGGTGGATTCTTTAGCGCTTGCCGCATAGGTGTTATTAGATTTTTTTCTCGGTTGACCCCAAATGATGGGCTAGTATAAACGACGCTATTAAACAGGGGCAAAAGAATCGATGAAAGTGTGCCGCGATGATGTTTCGGTTCCACGGTTCATTTTTTCTGGACGTTCCGCATCGCCATCGCCGGAAGATGGAAAGCGGAACAGAAATGCAAGAAGCTCGCACCGACGAAATCTCAGCTTCCAGAAGATTTTAGCTAAACGTTTATTCGAAAAAGCCACTTCCTCTAGTGGAAATGGAAAATTATGGAACAGCGTAAACACGTCGAAGAACAATACCTGGCGACCGGAGATTTGAATGTAGTTTGCTTGCTGGTTGTTTTCGCTCATGACGAGACAGTGCAGATTAGTCGGTGAAAACAGAGAAGGACGATAGGGCCGCTATGGTACTAGCGCCTCAGGTTTGACCTCTCCTTTACTCACAAAAGTTCAAGCGTCCGTGATCAATAATCGGTTGAGACAGTGATGCCACCGATGTCTCAAATAGGCAAATGCCGGGCGGGCTTTCTGCATATGTGAACACAGTTCGTCCGACATACGGCCGCGAAACATGTAGGCTGTAGAAGTCAACATCGCAACTGACGGCTCGAGGACCACAGTTTTATGTGCGTACCGTAGCCCGGGGCCGATGCAAGTAGAGGACTGAGAACTGATTCTCTTTCTCAGTGTGGCTGCAGGGTTTGCGGGAAAACTTCTCATACTGGCAGATTTTTACGCGCCTCAGATTGACTGGGTTGCGAGACAGCCGCGAATGGTATCTTGGGGCATCCACTCCTGCAGTTCGTGCACGCAATTGGGATGGTCCAAAACGCTACACAAGAAACTCAAAGGAGATTCCGACAAGTATCTTCAATCCCTGACTTTGTGTTAAAGGGGACATCGAACGATATGGGGGGCCTGGTGTCAGAGGAGCCAACAGGTAGGAGCGACCACGCCGTAATCCGCATTCGACTGAGCCTGCAGGAACTGCTAGCCCCGATAAATATGACCGAAACCTCTCAGGAATGGATAAAAGTAGACTGCTGAAAATGGGTCTCTAAACTCGGTGGAAACTAAACTGAGGTAGTAACTTTTTGGATAATCAGTGGGAGGCAATCAAGATCAATCTAGTAGCAATAACAGACTTAGCTTCACCCTTCCACAGAATCTAGCGAAAGATGCTACCACCATGGTGGAGGAGTAGGATCACGGGAGCCAGTAAAGGAAACCGCAGGGCTTTCAGAAGGTTTAAAGACACATAGTGATACCGAGATTACCTGAGGTACACGGTGGAGATAAAGAAAATGTCCCGCATCCAACGACGATGCCGAACTGTCTCAGAGGAGCGGAATACTGTGGCTGATAAACGCAACTTCGGGGCCTATGTGCGGTTTAATTCAGCTTTGTGAAATAACGCACGTGGAGTGAATACCCACCAGTTAATTAGATCCACCTGCAGCCAGAATGAAGCGGACTGTCGGATGAAATTTTTAAGCAATTTATGGGCGGGATCAAGGGACACAGGGAAGAACAGTCGGTCCTGTCACCATTTTGGTGGAGGGGCCAGAAGGAGCGATCACGGAGGTAGGAGTGTGGGGCAGCCCAAACAATGCACGCGTCGGAAGCAGCAGAGACCGGTGGGTTCCACCCATTGGCAGTAAAGCTTGGCTCCCCGCGGACTGGTTGACGTCAACAGTCATACCGGTGTCTAAATGCGGGGCCAAAGACAATTGCAGTTGCTATAGACCGGTAAGCCTGACATCCATCATGCTGAAAACTCTTGAAAGCGTCCTTAAAGACGAGGCCTTCAAGTTGTTGATGTTAGTGCGTCACGGGTTTTGGCTTAAGCGCTCCTGTCTGACCAACTTAATAAGCTTCCTGGAAGAAGTTACAGGTAGAACTGACAGGGTATAAAGTGCACAAATTCTGCAATCTGGACATTCAGCAAGCTTTGATTCCTTGAACCACGGGATTCTTGACCAGAAAGCGACGGCTTTTGGGACGGACGCTGAGGGGAGAACTGGACAGCACAAAGTCTGAAGGGCAGATATTTCAGGGTGAGGGTCCAGGGGTGCCTATCAGACAGAGAAATATTGTAGAGCGTTGTGCTTTAAGGGTCTGTCTTAGGGCCTCTGGTCTTCCTTATGCATGCCGACGACATAGCCAGTGGGTTAGAAAATACGTCTCTCATGTTTGCCATTGACAACGAAGCATTAGGGACAGTAAACAGTGGGGCTATCCAGAGGGATTTGGATAAAGTTTACCAGTGGTCGGTCAGTTGGGATCTTCCGTTGAACTTGGAAAGTTGTCAAGGGCTCACGGAAGGAGAAGCAACTTCCCCTTGCCACATAGATCCACGTGGGCATCAGACTGCAATGGAACAAACTCAGTATGCAAGAGACCTCGGGATTGCCTGCAATGTCACAAGGCAGCCAAGAATGCATGGTATGTCCTACGCTAACTTAGGAGGACTGCAGGATCTAGGGGGACTAACGTTCTTCTGCCGCAGTTCAAGGTCTTTGTCAGTCCGCACTTTAAATACTGTTTCCAGGCGTGGATACCATATATGGAGATGATAAAATGCTGGAACAGGTTCGGTGTGCATTTACACGGTGGTTTGGGCAAATGAGACTCATGGGATATGAGCAGGAGCTGTGGGCGCATGGTTTGTGCTCCCAGGTAAGACGCAGGAACAGGGGTGACTTAGTACAGGCCTTCAAGATCATTGAGGGTCTGGCCGAGGTACGGGGGCGCTGAGGAGCCCTATTCCAGATAAGGGGGAAAGACAGACTAAGATGGAGCGGGAAAGAGGTTTGTGCGAGAACACGTAACCACCGGTTTGAGAAGGAAATCGTTTGCCCTTCGAGTGGTGAATGACTGGAACAAGCTACCAGAAGGAGTAGTCGAGGTGGGATCAGTGCGTGAATTCAAAGGGAGACTAGACAATGGTGTGTTTGGAGAAGACATTTTGTGAACTATAGGGCCGAGGAGATTTCAGAGAGGAAAGCATCTCAGTGATTGTTTCCTCCCTTGTGGGAACTGAAGAGGGTTTTCCAACCTTCTGTTGACGAAGCATCGTCAGATCCAAGGAGCTGTCGGTGCAAGAACCTGGACGATCAGGCATCTTGCCGTGGAGTCCTGTAATCTAACTGGAACTGGAACTGGGACTAAACTGACCTTCCTCTGGGCGCCACTTACGCTTCTGCTACGGGTGTCCGTAAAAGTGATCGATGAGTGCATCGACGGTACTTCTGGTCTGTAATCACGACGAAGAATTTGTAAAGGAGATAGATGATATTAAACGGAAAAGAATTCCCGCTGTTTCCCGAAGCCTTTATGGAAACCCGAATTTCATGCACTGTTTTAATCTCTCAAAATTTCTCCCGATGACCATATCGGAATGGTTAAAATCGTTTGAAGACCTACCAAAGATATGTTTGGATTGTGTCACAATGCCATACTTTGCCATCGTGTTCTTTCTGTCGGATTGCAAGTACAAAGGTTGCCAGTGTCTGCTGAACAAATATCCAGATTTAATGGATGAGTGAGTAAGTTCATTTGAGAAATCCATTTGTCGAAAAGAATTTCTTTAGCTTTTGAAAAAACGAGCCTTTCTGGCAGGTACGGATGGATATGCTCTTCACCATATTCACAACATACAATAGCCTATATTATGGCGATTGTTGTCGGTGGACTTACCCCTGAGCCTACTGTTACCGAGAGAGTTTTTTATTTTTTCAAAGAAAATGGACTTGTTGGCACAAGGTAAATAATATGGAGTCATTTTGCCGTTTAAAGGTTCTTCGCCTACTGTGGCAATAACAGTTCGTTTATAAACGGGAAGGTATGCGCGTAATTTGTTTTCCGTTTTCTGCTGTATTTTGCGGTTGCCGGCAAGAACTGTTTTGGCCTTCCGTTCATAAAATCTGGCTTATAATGCATTTATGTAACCACTGTTAACAATGGGTCAATTTTTTCATATTTCCCAACTGACGGAAATCAGTATAGGACAGTGCCATCTGCGCTCTTGAGGGATAGTTTTGAAAGTTGAAGCTCATCAAACAAGAAATCGGTTGCCTATTTTTTATTCCGATAGCGAATTCCTCCAGTCCGTCTCATTTAAGCAAATCCTTGTTTTAGCAATGACATTATTAGAAGAACGACCGCAGTTTGAAAATATGAATACAAAGGTATATCCTTAAAATATACAGGTCTGCATAATAAATGGGGTTCTTCTAAGGTCAGTTGTTGGTAATGTACAGACATTCCTTATTAATCGACATTCCTGGGGCCTTAAATAAGAGAAAGATTATGCTTCGTAGCGAGTAGAAAAAAAACTTTAATATTCAAGTGCATTCATATATATAATTTCTTTGGCATACATAAATGTGTGCACACACACACATCTGCGAATGCCTACGGACATTTATTGGTACCTACGTGTTGGTAATTGTCGTGTCCGTTTAGCTGGTTTATCAGTTACGTACAAGTGTCTCGATATGATAGGTAGGGTAGATTGAGTTACAACGCTTGTTACCAGGACGATATCAGATCACTATTCTGATGGATTGCGATATCCTAGACTGTGAGCACGATTTAACCCTGAACATCTTTTTAAGCCTACCTCTGCCCATGATGATGGACAGCCCTTATCACCCCCTGATTACGAGAATATAATAAAGCCGTAGAACAAATGAAAAATTTGTATTTTGCTACCGCTTATACGCAAATGTCTCCCAAATGTTTTAGTTATTTTCGTTGTTTTCATCCTAAGAAGAACAAACTGAGAATAATGGACCACTGAGTAGGACGTTATGCAACTTTAGTGCACACCGAGTATTACAGTTTTAAAGTTTAACGAATTTGATGATAATAAACATGAGCATGTTACCATTAGTCGGTGATTTACTGACTATTGCTGTCCCGTTGAAACTAACATGAAATTTTGTTTGTTAACACATAAAATGACGTGAATAAAAAACGAGAAAGGCTTTGATGTAGCACTTTTACCTGATTCGTCCAGCAAAATCCACAGGATGTTGGTTTCATATTCTGCTTTTCCTGGTCGCCGGTGCTGAAGTCACCGTTGAACTTCTTCAGATATCCATTTTATTGTTCCTTCTTGAAATCTTATTTCCAATACAGCTTTTTAGGAGTTGTGATAGCTTAAATAAAAGAGCATCCATTATCAACTTGCTCATTTTGTTACTAAACAGCGATTATTCGGCTTTTAAGTTAGACCAGTCCAAGTGCACCAAAATATTCTCCGAACTCAATATCAGCGTAGTGCACTGGCTGGCGGAGTCCCTACCAGTGTTACTTGAGAACTCTAGCTGTGGAAGGCAAAAGTTAAATCCAGTAAAGAATTACCATTCTGTCTTGTGTAATTTTATTTTCTAAAGGTTTTAAACAGTCTATCGTAACCAACTGTTTTCTTTACAAATTGAGTAACTGGTAAAACTTGACTAGTCTCCGCGTATTTGAATTGCTTGTATGGCATGTCTAGCTCTCAAGCATAGTTGTTAGGCGGTTTTGCTAACCCCGATGAGAGGTTTTTGGTGGATGTTGTACGTAAATTACATGGGTGACTAAAATAGGCCCACCCGTCAGATTTATCAAACAACGTTCCATGTCTACGGCATCATTGGCCATTTTATAAATCTTCGACTTCAAGCCTGTTGAAATTTTTGTAAGCCTCCGAAATGTCAAGCGGTTGATACAACCGAAGAATATATAAATATGAAGCAACATCCAATCTAATAGGAAAAGGAGCAAGTTTCGATGGTGAAGCCGAACATTTGCTTGAAAGACTTTATGTATCGGCTGAGTAATCCGACAGAAATGTGGCGATCTCGAGGTAATCACGTTTGATTGTATAAAATCTTAAATAAATAACTGAAAAATCCATAGGCGATCGAAAATTGACCCCAGAACGCATTGCGATTTCACGGGTTGCGAGCGTTCTTTATTTGTATTCTAAAGCGGAAATTATATTTCACAAACTGGAAGACAATTTTGATTGCTATTTTTGAGGACAGTTGAATTCTTACCTTCTCTAACACTGCTTGCGGTCCATATAACTTTAGGTTTAACAAGCAAGGAACAAACCTTTTTCGATGAACATGCGTTTACACAAATACCGTTTTCTGAATTTGGAGGAGACGTTGGAATCTTGGACCCATTTTTCATTATCTTACATAATAACGTATTTATGCTATGAGTTAGTCTGTAAATGTCGCATGGGATAGTAGAGCATGGCGCACATAAATAATTTTATATGTTTACATTCGCTTGTGTGCATGCATATGTGAATTAAATCAGCCAAATCTTAAAGTAAATTGTGCGATACAACGTTCAGTATGACTGGAAATTTCCCATCTTTTCGGGAGGATACCATATAGCAAAACCGATGACTTTGCAGACGATATTTGGTTTTTCGTGATCATAGCCACAATTTTCCATGCACTTATTCGCAGTGGCCTGCTTGTATATCGTGAGGCAGATTACATCTAAAAGTTGTGATAAGGAATAACGCAGCATACCTATCAAAACACTGCACATTTATGTGCCCGCCAATGAAAGTCTTCTTTGGGCTGCATTCTTGTTTATCTTGCCAAGAAAACTGGTCATAAGCAGCTGTGGGGCTTCAAACTTGCACTCGTCATACCTGTTCCAGAAGAGGTAAATACATTATGGCTGATGCTTTGTCATTTACTACATTATGTGCCACCACTTGTTCGAAGTTTGACCCGTCTTCAGCTGAAATCTATTGTGCTGTCCGTCAAGATAACCAGCTTTATGAGTTTAGGCTCGGTTAATGCCAACATCTCTCGCCAGAGATAAATTAGCTAACGTTCAGTCCACAGCAGTAATTTCTAAACAAAGGCGCAAGCAGCTACCAAATATGGATTTTTAGTATAAATGTTTCCGTCTGCGGTGTAAATTCTCACCCCTAACTTGTTCATGACTGACTGCGACAAGTTAACAATCTTGATTTCTGGTTGCAGGCAATCCCGTAGGGTCCTCGAAAAACCTAGAGTGATAAGTGTATTAAAAACAGGAATTAATTACTTGGAACATATGTAATTTTAAATATCCATGGGATCGACCTGTATTGTTTAAAACTAAAGGTCTCTGTACGAAGTTTCGTTATACCAGGTATGTTTCTCTTTAAAAGCCTGTAACCGCCGACATCAGTACCCGGACGGAGGTCGGGCAATGTGCTTAACGGTCACTTTTCAGCCATGAATCATTTGATTGTAAAACTCTCTTTGGGAAAGACTACCTACGGTAGTCGAAATGTTGGCGCATTACATCTATCAACAACGCTGGTTTATTAACATTATATCATTCACAGTTAAAACCAATATATGGCGCATTGATTCTTTGATACACTCCTTACATCATTTGGTCCTGATACAAATCATTTACAACTGTAAAGACATTTCTTCCGGAAGCTGGACTACGTGTTGCAACTACAAGAACAAATATGCCTTCTTGTCACGAAGGATAAATGAAAATAGTTTAATAAAATGCTATTTGGTTGCATTCTGACACCCATAAACTCTTGCATCGAATGTCATGTATCAGACACGTTTAGATGGGATCGGGTAGCTGGTGATACAGATATACCTTTAAGTTTGACTGCGTCATCGTTCTAATGAGAAAATCTTGCACGATCTCTTATGCATGGAATGGCGTTGTAGTGAGTATTGACTAATATCCGTATCAGAGGTAAAACAACCAATGACTCAATCTGATGACGCCAGTCGATAAGCTGAGGAAAAACGCAGCATGAGAAGATAAATGAACGGCAAAGGACCAAATTGGCCGACAGAAGAATCGATCAGTGGGAGTTGACCATGGAAGGCTGATAAAAGTCATCTGAGTTTGAATAATGAGTGAACACTTTATGCTTTACTTGGGTTTTATCACTAGAGTTAGTGGAAAGCAAAAGTATTGGCCATGAGTTAGAGCAGATTGATGACTTACGGTCAAATAACAGGGACCACCTTCGCTCTTCTTTCTGCTTTTCGGAACAGTATTGAACTGTCTGACAGAACGTCATCAGTAAATATAGGCGTATTTTGTACAGGAGCGGTGTTGTTTAGGGAATAAGTGGTGGATACCCCGTTTCTCAAATGAAATATATTACTCCAAGACCCTCATCGAGATACGTAATCATCCGACGCATAGTAAATCACAGTTGTTTTCGTATGACTTTCCTGCATCCGTTGTCGATAAACGCTAAATACCCCTAAACTCAACTGCTGCAAACAATGCCTCCCTTGAAACTGTGATACCCGGTGTGGGGCTTTAACTGTTTCATCGCCGAGATCAGCGTATCTACTATGATATTTGAAACAGTAGGACTGAAACGTGCTTTTCGCTGCAACAGCAAGCGCCTTTAGTTTTCCGGTGAGGTTATCGAAACACTTGCCGAAGTCAAATGGTCTGCCAATTCCACAGGAGGCCAATTGAAAACGCGGAGGACAAAGGCTAAAGCACACGACTTAAAGTAGCCCAGAGTTTTGCAAGGGCTCATGAAACAGAAGCAGTGTACCTAAGCAGTTTTGATTAATTATCTCTTCCGTAGGCCCTCCAACATAGGAGTAAAGAGGATGCCATATGCGCTCACCCAAAATGGAGGGTTCATACTTTCCGTTTCTCCTGATCCTTTTGGCGGACAGTCATGGCATACCAGAAAATTGTGATTTGCTATCGCCTAATATGATACCATACCTTAACCAACAATACCCTGCGATTCTGTGACGCCTCAAGTTCTCCAGTCGCGGCCGCCAATTCCTCTTTTCTCATTTAGTTTTCTCTCGCAGCTGTGGGTCTTGCCTTTTCCAGCCCAGTGCTGTGCACAGTCTCACCCACGAAACCTGTTGGATACGTCTGGCACCTTATTCTGTTATGGACTGAGTAAATACCGGACAAATTTGGACTCAATAGCATTCTTACTTGTCCTATATTACTTCACCTAACAGCTTATTAATACCGCCCACAGCAGCAATCCTCGGATCGAAATCGGAGGGCTATAAACCATAGAGCTCCGTCACAGCTTACTCAAGTATTTTATTTTGGGTCTCCAAACCATCGCTTTAAGTGACTGTAACTGACAGAGGGACCCAGTTTCAAAAGTCAGTTCACGGTGCCTTCTGACTTTAGACGTAAAAATTTAAAAGAAGAGGGAATTGATATATTTTTGCTGTTTCTTCTAGTCATTTCTGATTTTTCTTCTAGTCATTTCTGATTTGTGCGGTTTGGCTTTGCAAAATGCAAGTAAAATATGCATTTGCAGGTGAGCATTGGTGACACTGCTAACGAACGGTACCATGGATAATTTCACATTTATGCTGTGATAAAACTACAAAAACAGTGGGCATGAAAATAGAAAAAATGGATCAACACAAACTGCTGCTTATATTTTTCGGGCAGTCCTCGAACTTTTACTTGACCAAATTACCCTCAAAAGTATGCCTCATTAAAAGGTACGAAAAAGTTATCTTGAAGAATGCTGCAAAGATACTTCCAAACATGTACGGCTCTTTTTTATCATATTATGTCAAACGATTAATCAAAATGAGTTCTACATGCAGCATTTTAGTAAACCAAAATTAGGTACGATAAAGCACGTTTTGCCCTTCATTTTCTGGCTTTTGGTAATACTAAGAAAGTTATACCTTTATAAACCTTCCCAAATATTTTTGGGTTAGATGTGCAAGAAAGTTTTTTAACAATAGACAATCTTACAAAACGATTCACGAGGAGACAATTTTGGAACGCTTCGCTGTCGAATTTTCTGGTTGAATACTCGCATAAAATCTCCGTGAAAAATAAAACACGTTTTATGCGAAAAATAAACCTTTATGCAATTCATTAGTATTAATTCTTGTAATCACTCCTTTTCGTAATTATGTCTGTGGTTTCATCGTTTCTTATACGCCTGCATTTACTGAATAATCCAACGTTTGTCTGTCTTTCTTGGCCTAACAGAGAAGGTGGTGCAACAAGCCTGCACTTCTGAGGTTTGTGTGAGGTATTTAAAAGCCGGTCTTACAGCGTCCCTTATAGCAGGAGCACTGGGGAGGCCGAAATGTTCGCTAAAAATGGGCTTCCTTCCCATTGTGTGATTAAAAGTTAGTGCATTTTGTTTCTGCATACAAGCCTTAGTTAGTGTGGCATCAAGCTTCAGATAGTTTTTTGTAATTTCTTTGCACACCTAGGCTTTGGAGAGTATCGTCAGTGTAAACAATGCGGTAATCTTTTTTTGGGGTTTTCATTGTGACATGCTGGGATATTTTTAGATATGGCATTCGCACAAAACCAGAAAACCCTAAACGGCCAAGAAGAAAAGGCAGCAAAACTTTGAACCATAAAACGATAAATAGTCTTTTTGTGTAAAAAGGCTAATCGTGTTGTGATTTCCGAATTCGCCGCCGATATAGCTTAAACCGCATAACAGTAAGTGGGCAATTAAATGAAAATACCAAAAAAGTATATATCCAAAAAACTTGGCCATTAGTCAAGATGTAAAAAGTAGTCCTCATTTCTTGTCCGGAATATTTCTACAAATCGGAATGCGCCTATGATTTGGGACAGGATATGAAAACGTAATCTATTTATGTTGAAGTCAGACGCAGCATCGGGCTAGAAACGTACGGAAACTTGAGTGCTAATTTATCGAAAATTCGGAATAAATGCCAACCTTTGAACTGTTGCTTTAAACCTACAGGTCAATTTATTGACACTTACCCACTAGCTAGCATGTATAAATTTAATTTGTTGTTTGAGACCTTTTGCGCCCAGATGTATAACTTTCTGAAACAGCAGCCAAGTATGTTCCATCACTTTGTCAGGTATGTCAACCTTCCGCTGAGATGCGCAAGTAGAAACCGCGTTAGGACACAAAGATTTATTAATTATTAACGGCATTGATAAACAAGGACTGGTTTTTCTATAGTGCCTGGCCAGCAATTAGAAGGAACTACATCACGGAATATGCAAAACTTGCAGTCCAGCTGCACAATCCACTTGCTATGTCCAATGTGAAGGTGAAACCACCAGATTCGGTGCCTCCAGTGAGTGAGTAAAAAACGATGAAAATATGACGCATCGTTTGTATTGCTCTTAAATTATTTGTTAATCAAAAATATCATCTTCTGATTGTTGAGGTGGATGTTTTGGCTCTCAGAAACCATAATTATGGAAGTCAATGAAATCCGGAAAAAATCAAAATCATTGTCGGCCCCGTGGTTCAAGGAAGCGCTCCCAAAATAACACTAATCATCCTCAAATCGACTCCCACAGTAAAAACAGAGGGATAATCATTATGTAATTAAATGAACACCGGAGGATTCACCTTTAGGATACTTCTTTATGTGTGGCCTGATGTTAGATGAAATTTCGCTTCCCTGGTTCGAAATCTTAAGTTATATTAACCCAGTCAGCCTACGCAATGATTAATTCATGGGAAAATCCTGGGTAAACTTAGATCTATCCCAAAAATTACGATAGCAAACAGCTGGCAGGATTACAGCTTTACAGAGGTTGCTCCAAGTGTCCTAATTACAAACTCACCCAATAAAGCTCAACGGGGCCAATCTAAATTGCTTCGGGAAATAACCAACTGGAAGAAAAGTTGACTTACTATCGGGTAAATAGGTCAAGCATCTTAAGTAAGTAGATATTTAGAGTTTTGCTTCGATAAGTCTTGAAATATATAATGGGATGAAAATTACTGCTTACATTTTGTTTTCCAAGAAAACAAAATGTTATTTACAGTTTAATTTTTCGACCATCCCACTGGGTGACCTCCCGCGTGTTTCGTAAAGGGTCGTCTTGAAGAGTGGTTAGGAAGTTAAAGTGACACAACCGGAATTGGTACACTGGAAGCTTTCCAAGCAACCACTGAACTTAGCCGAAAACATTGCTAAGAGTTTCTCAAACTGACCCTTGCTGATTTTAAGCGACTCCCAAAAGGGGCTCCTTGAACAAAAACCAAATTATTGGAATTACGGTGCTTTTTGCACAGGTTCATAATATAGCGTAAAATGCAACCCATTTGCTGAATTTAATTTTGCTTCCAAACCAGTTTCAAAAATGTTTTTCCACGATAACCGGAACGTCTGAAAGTTCACAACTACTTTGATTATGGTGTATTAGTGATCAATGAAAATATACATTAAATCTGTCTGATTCACACCGGCGCCGAACGTCAGTCGGATTTAACGTTTATCTACTTAAAATAATGTCTCCTCTGTCACCAAATGCGTCGTGAACAAATAAAGAAGATTGCCCAAATGTTTTTATTTACATAAATATGAAATGCCGCACTGTTTTTGATTATACAGTCCTTATCCTGTATGCTCTATTGCAATCCGCGGACAAATGATTTGTCAACTGAAGCCCATCAGCATCCTAAAATTAAAAAAATGGTGGCCAAACGGACTTGATAAATCCTTTGCATACATTAATTTCTTGGTCAACAGTGCTTTCCATAAAATCACTGAAGTTCGTACCTCGCGCTATTTCAACCAAATCATTATATGATAAACAACAATGCTATAAGGAAAATATAAAATATTATCCACTTCATGAGTCAAGTGCTGCATAGCGGTACTTCGATATGCCTCTTTGTAAACACACGTCAAAGTAATCTTTGATGCAAGAACCGTCTCATTTTAACCATGATGTCTGGCTTGCTTTTAATTCAGTGCAGGCCTAGTGCAGACAACCTTTAAAAAACAATTAATTCTGAAACTAATACTTGTCTATGACTGGAGGGCACAATTTGGACCGGGACGAAACAGTTTTTCTATGCGAACTCTACATACTACCTAGCTAAGCATCTGTAAGCTGCAAGATTTGTCCATTTTCACTAAAATATCCCAGGTAGAAAAATAATTTGCAAGAATTTCGGCCAAATTCAGCAGTTTGTAAGATTTTCCAGAAAGACATCCACTCGTTATGGAAGACATTTACATTTACAAACATTTACATTTCAAAACACTCAAACCCCTTGGAAGGATTATGATACCAAAGGGAACCTTGTGACCTTTGGATTTTGGATACTTCTAGGAAGGCCTTTTGGAATCCTCTAACATTTTGCGTATAACGGACCTAAAGCACCCTGATGTTGTTCAGTAATCACCAGGATTTATAAGTGTGGGCAGATTGGAAGTTCGATAACAGTTATCCCAACTTAGAAATGTTTTTTTTTGCATATCTTCAAACTACAACAAACAAAAAATGGGCTAATCTGCAGCACAGTTCTTAATGAGGTGAATTAAACAAAGTGAATCACAAGTAACGAAAAGGTACACTTATTTTTCCACTGTTTACAGCGCTGTGGCGGAATGTAGTATTGGCAAAAATTCATCAGAATGTACATTTTGCTATTTTCTAGATATATTTAAATGAGAACGATTACTGTAATCAAATCATCAACCTATTAATGACCACATGCAAGGAAGTATCGGTTTGCTCTAAATGTCGTCATATATTCTGAATAATACTAGAATAACAAGTAATTTCATATATTAGGCAAAATTCCATATGGTTGGTTTACCTAAGGAAATAACATGAAGGGGACATAAAAGAATGACACTGTTATATATGATCAAAAGTAAAATGGATATGATAGAGCAAATCTCGGCAGTTAAGTATTGCACCGGAACTTTTTCATGCGACTGCCATCGTCTGTTGCGAAAAGATCCATAGCACATATACATACGGATGAGGTTGAACCTTTAACCCCTTTTAGGATATTTTACAAAAAATGCCTGGAAGTGGGTTTCTTGTAAAGAAGTCTATTTAGTATAATTGGTACCTTATCAGCAGTTCCAAAAAACCTTGAAATCAATTAAATATGAAGATGACAGGTGCCAAAGAAGGAGTGTTACTTCAGGTAATACAAGTATTGCCAGGACAGTGCTAAATACCATACCCTCTACCAACTTAAGGCGGTATAAATCTGTGATGAGGCTCAAACTTAAACCCCTCACTTATTGTCAGGGATCAACATCTTAACAAATCACTTGATTTATACTGACGAAATTGATCGTTCACAAAACATCCGCAGACGTTACACTCCATTGGAGCAAAATCACTCAGTGTATTTTATTTAAAATTAACCGAGTTTTATCGTATCATAAGCGGGATCCGAAAAAACGGCAACCAAGAAATTCTGCATTCAAATGGAAAGCTATCCCAATCTCCAAATCGTGGGACAATTGAAACTTTTCAAAGCGAAGAAAGCACAAACAATTTTTGTGTACTAAAGTCAATGGCTTTTTACATATAAAAAATGTCCCGTGTGTAACCCCTTCGAAGCATTTTGATGTCATTCTATTTTGAATGGGTTCTTATCTTGTGAGCACACTATACAGTTAATTACAGAAAAGTAATGCGTCTTTAAGGTTTCCCTTAGGAATGCTAGCTGCAATCTGCTTTGTAACTCGCACGAGACGATAAACCTTTCCTCAAACTGAAGACGAATACGAGTTTCCTCTATTTGTCCAGGAGGAAAACCTGAGTTAGCAAACAAGGCAGAATATGCAATCAATTCACTCAGAAGGTTCTTTCATCTGGTTATGTAGTCTTATCCCCGAACATCGCCTTCTGAAAAGCGCATTTTTAGGATACACTCTGCAGGAGTATCAACGAAAATGATAGAACAGGTTACACCCACTGTCACCTGATAACATGAAGATAACAGTTAAATCAGTAATGTCAGGAAAAAGGTTTTTAAGAACAATGAATTTTCATTAGAAATCGATTCCCATTTTGTAAATATGACACGATTGCGGCTGTTTAAAGGACATGTTACAACAAGAACTCAGTGTGAATCAGTTGATAATTAGTAAGTAATCCGTTAAGTAGTTCTAGATTTGGCTCAAAGAAATCAGTCTGTCAGTTTTCTCAAGGTTGCCAGTAATCCGTTCACAGAAATCCAAAGGCAACCCAAGGGGTTTGATAACATCAAACAAAATGACATACATTATTGAACTGTTACTAAATCATAATCAAAGTCGTTTTGCAGGATAAGACTTCTCAGTTGGTGCAATCGTGGAGAGCGGCAGACACATGGCAATGGCTCGTTATTGTTACTTCGGGTTTCACCTATACCGATAACAATCTGCACTCTTAAAAGATAAACTCATTGTTTCATTCATCACATCGAACTGATTTGGAATGCGTGGTTCATGTCAGTAGCAAATGAGTGTTAATCTGAAAGCAAAAGAAATGTTGTTGCATATCAGTGTTAAGGCAAAACCAAATGACATAGCTCTTGTAAGATCGCATGGAAATCTCTTAAAATGAAATTTTCACAAGGTGTTTTGTAAGAGTTTGTTGATATCAAATCGCATGTTTTAATTTAACTTTGTGGCTCTTGAACTTAGTGGTTTAGATATATTGGAAGTACACTCGGCAATATGAAGGTTGGGTTCCGAAAAGTAATTACATTTTGATGATCATTAATGTGTACACATGTCGTCGTAGGTTACCGTAGTAACACATTTGTAGTATTTCATTCCAGGAATCATTTAAAAGATAAGTATTGGCAATAACATGGATTAATTGTAACAACCATAAGAAAAGAAACTCAGACTGTTGTATCCGATGCATTTAAGCGAAATGTGCGACGTTCTCGTGAGTCAACAAAGATAAAAGAATAACTTAGTTCCGTCTACTTTAAAAGGCTCTAGGATCAATTTGTAATCAAATTTTATTATATTTAGTGATAAAGTTCAGTCCTTTAGTGGAGAAGTGGGAAAGTATGGAAAACAGATATTCACCATGTGATATCATCACTCAACTCACCATAAAGAAACCATGGAAGCACTGTACAGCTGTTTCATCCTTGTTAGGAATCATCAGCTGATGATTCCTAACAAGGATGAAACAGCTGTACAGTGCTTCCATGGTTTCTTTATGGTGAGTTGAGTGATGATATCACATGGTGAATTATTACATGTAAACATTCAATCTCCTACTACTAAAAAACAGATATTGTTGTAATATGCGGCATTCAGTTCACCCCGACTTTTTTCTTTATTCGGTCGTCTAAATCATGCTTTCAGCAGTCATTTTCAGGAAGCCTAGGGAATACCACCAATGACAAAAGGTAGCTGCAGAATAGGAACAACAGTAGTGATATAAAGTTGTTGGATGTTTTTGAAAATTTAGAAGCAAACACAACAAGAATTTGCTCCTAAAAAGATATTTAAATACAATAGCTAAAAACGTCAATAATTTTTTCGGTCCATTCCTGTACTGCCTCATGTAGCCTTAACGAAAAACACTAGTCCACAGAAAGGAAATGTGTACATTCATGATAAAGACAATGGAGACAGCTGTTGGTTATGAAGTATAAAAGGCTGTCGTGAAACGAGACGCAAAAAGTCAATCAGCAAGATATAAAAATATTTGAATTCTAAATCCATGAAAAAAATTTAGTTTACGGCAGATCAAAGTTTAGAAAATAAAGCGCATTCCAAAAGCGTGCCCTTGCGATTGGACTATAATTTTCATGCATTTTAACGGGTCTAATTTGTTGGTCTTTAAACTACAAGGGACCGAGAGCATTTTATGTGCCAGGCAAATCCCAAAGATTTTCATTGACAAGTGCCATTTGCTCTATGCCTACGGAAGTTACCAGTGCGGCGAAATTGTACATTGAGAGCTGAACTCGACTTGCCATCATGAGTACAATTAATCAGCGTTAATTATATCTTTTTGAATTTTTTTCCTCCAATATAACTCAAGGAACTTGGAGAAGCTTCAGGATACTTTATTAAAAAACGGATTAAATGTTTGCGCATACAGCGAACCTGATGAGCCGGGAGAAATCATTCAGCTTGAGCTTATGCAAAAGATTCCGATTAGTAATATCAATTCTCAGCACATAAAGAGTAAGTCTCTGTTACTGGGACGATATGTAGTTTCACACTGTTTTGNAATATTATCTTGATAATAATATTACTTATAATGATAATAATTCACTATGTGATATCATCGCTCAACTCACCATAAAGATGATTCCTAACAAGGATCAAACGGCTGTACAGTGCTTCCATGGTTTCTTTATGGTGAGTTGAGTGATGATATCACATGGTGAATTATTACATGTAAACATTCAATCTCCTACTACTAAAAAACAGATATTGTTGTAATATGCGGCATTCAGTTCACCCCGACTTTTTTCTTTATTCGGTCGTCTAAATCATGCTTTCAGCAGTCATTTTCAGGAAGCCTAGGGAATACCACCAATGACAAAAGGTAGCTGCAGAATAGGAACAACAGTAGTGATATAAAGTTGTTGGATGTTTTTGAAAATTTAGAAGCAAACACAACAAGAATTTGCTCCTAAAAAGATATTTAAATACAATAGCTAAAAACGTCAATAATTTTTTCGGTCCATTCCTGTACTGCCTCATGTAGCCTTAACGAAAAACACTAGTCCACAGAAAGGAAATGTGTACATTCATGATAAAGACAATGGAGACAGCTGTTGGTTATGAAGTATAAAAGGCTGTCGTGAAACGAGACGCAAAAAGTCAATCAGCAAGATATAAAAATATTTGAATTCTAAATCCATGAAAAAAATTTAGTTTACGGCAGATCAAAGTTTAGAAAATAAAGCGCATTCCAAAAGCGTGCCCTTGCGATTGGACTATAATTTTCATGCATTTTAACGGGTCTAATTTGTTGGTCTTTAAACTACAAGGGACCGAGAGCATTTTATGTGCCAGGCAAATCCCAAAGATTTTCATTGACAAGTGCCATTTGCTCTATGCCTACGGAAGTTACCAGTGCGGCGAAATTGTACATTGAGAGCTGAACTCGACTTGCCATCATGAGTACAATTAATCAGCGTTAATTATATCTTTTTGAATTTTTTTCCTCCAATATAACTCAAGGAACTTGGAGAAGCTTCAGGATACTTTATTAAAAAACGGATTAAATGTTTGCGCATACAGCGAACCTGATGAGCCGGGAGAAATCATTCAGCTTGAGCTTATGCAAAAGATTCCGATTAGTAATATCAATTCTCAGCACATAAAGAGTAAGTCTCTGTTACTGGGACGATATGTAGTTTCACACTGTTTTGTAATTCGAGTTAAAAATAGAAAAGTTCTAAATTCCGACTTTTTCGCCTTAGATTCTCTTGCTGGTTTCATAATATGAAAGCTGTGTACATTGGTGCCGCAGCTTTATGTCCCGGCAATATGAATTCGTGCTAGTTCTGTTTCTTTTAAAAATGACTGTTGCATCGTACTAACTACAGCTAGTCTCTAAGGTTTATTCCACAACCATTAACTTAGATCTGGCTAGATAAACAATTATCATAGAACAAATTTTTTGTAATTAATAGCTTGAAACGCCACAAGAAACTGCCAAACAGGAAGTAAATCATAAGCGGCAATTTTTTCGTGTTCTTTGCTTTATTTTTAAAGTATTTTGCACTTTTTCGTCCATTTGTAGGGAAATTATTTCAAGTGATTGGGAGGAAAGCAGCTAATTATGCAAAACCACTAGTAAAGTTTTATTTCTTATCTTTGCCTTCCGGAATACAGAACGAAAGGAACAAATACCATGTCAGTAACTAAATAGTGGACCACCTTTATTAAATCTGGTTGGAAAGCATAGGAAAAACAACTAGTACGATAAAAGTACTTATTTCACTCTCAGCTGTATGCGAAACGACATAATGAAGGCTAATCTTATAGAGAAAGCAAAAAATGGATGTGAAAGTCAGTGGTTTAGCCAACAAACAAGCGTATGTTGTGGCTCATCATATTCTGCACGCAAAGCGACGGGCCGAAGAATGCGGTTGATAACGGTTCGTAAAATGCTAGTGGTATGGGGTAAGGATCTTGGAAAATACAAGGAACATTCAGTAGGTGATAATCTGGTGATCAGATGCAGCTAGATGTCTGGCTATGCGTGATGACAAGTATTTTTGATGGTAACCTGTCGGCTTAAGGGAATATCCGTCTGTTTCATTTGCCTTTATGACTGCAGCTAGTAAATCAGATGATCCATTGCTCAACCTGACAGAATAAGACGAATAAAAACCGGGCTTCCACCACCGCTAAGCTGAATGCATCTCTCAATTCGTGCCCTCCCGTTGCTTGGTTTGCAATAACATAACCGAAAGCAATTAACAGTTGTACAGTAACAGCAGTAGTAGTAATAATAGCGGTTCATTACAAATGTGCTAAACATAACTGAAACGAAAAGTGTACTTTTGTCAAGTTACCTTTGTTTCTGATACACTGATTGCTTTTTGACTATTAATTTACGTCCATTCTAAGCAGGGACCTTTAATCACTATTATTTTACTCTTTTAAGGCCGTCAGCAGAGACACGTGATGGTGGTATTATGTAGGATTCCATTAAAAGAAGCAGTTTTAACGCCAATATTTTTTGAATGGTGCAGGAATTAAGCGCTTAACCACAAAATATAACGGATTTGAGGATCACTGTTTGATTTTGCGCCGGTGCTTTCCTTTGTAAGTTAGACAACAAAGTCTAGAAATAAAATTATGCGTAATCAGTCTTTTCTAGGATGAAGTTAAATTAGACCGAAATCAACCTTTACTGCTTTCACCTTTGTTTTGCCATAACACTCAGCAATAAACAGCGAAACGCACAGTTTCGTAAATCAATAATTTGTTTGGAGTAAGAAATTCGGTTAATCAAACTTAAGTAGTGATCGAGGTGGGTAAAAGACGACAACAACGATAAGTGAAGAACTATCCCATCACCAAGACGAAAGTCAATTCGCATGGATATGACAGGAAATCGTTATCCTATGCCGAGAGTCGTAAAAGTGACCAATTTAAAGTATCGCTAAGATTCTGAAAATTTCTTTCAATCTCAAGTGTCCTCGAGTTTTCGGATTAGTTAAAGCAGCTAGCAAAGGGACCAACGCATGCAAGTAAGGAAGTTCACGCTGACATCCAAGAGTTCTGACAGAAGCAAAAATGTAACGAATGTGGCATTGACACGTCACAAAGGTAACTCCAAGGAGGGGCAGGAGAAATTAGAATCCTACCTAACATATTTAATGAAACCAATTGCATTGGCAATGTGGTCATTAGAGTTGACATGTTATGACAGTTTCGTTTCCTCTTTAAGAACCGCATCCAACGTAGTAAAAATTACGGTGCAATGAATATGACGCGAATTCCGAACCCAATACACTAGTGATTCTCTTATATTCAAGCCCAAAGTCAGAATCACTCACAGACCGAAAATTTTCAAATAGTGTGAATTGTAAAATCACGGGGTGATCACTAGCCCTTGTTGAAAGCTTCCTACATACCATCGGAAAGACAAGTTTCCCTTATTGAATAAACTCATGTACAATGATTCCTTGATGGTAATGATGCTTGAGGCTGTCCGCAGGCAGAAACAGCTAATCAGTATTTGCTAATCTCTTTTCTTCAGTTCAAAGCCACGGATACTTCTGCAATTTCTGTATTGTAATAAAATAAGAATTCTTCTCTAAAGGTGTTTTTTATACAAAGTAAAGAAGCAGATTCAGCACCTTAGTCGCTTCTTGTCGTACGTTATTTTCAGCTGCACGACGAAAATGTAAGTGGAAAATTTAATGCACCTCAGTGGGAAAACAGAAGGCAAATGTTTTCTTCCAAAAATGTCTGTCGCATTCGAAAGACTTCATTGGGACAAAAATTAGGCAATAATGAAGTTGCTTAACATGGTAATTCTGCGCTCAACTGGCACCCACCACGCCGGCTGTTGCTGATTGTGAATTATTCGATGTAATAAGTTATGGTTTCAACCTAAACCACGAACGCCAAAGTTGGTCCAAATTTCCTAAGAAAACCCCAGTTTTGGACAAAAAATTGCTCTCTCACGGTTAGGGAGTAGCAAAAGTAACACGAAAATTACTATAACGTACAGTTTTAACATTTGTGCAGTCTTTTACAAATCAGTGTTTTAAATATTCATAGTTGGTCTAGCTGTCAGACTAGTGGACCGTTTACGTAAATGTGAGGTCACTTTCCACCAGCACTGGTCTCTTCCCTATTCTGCCGGATTTCCAATAGTAGGTTATGGGATAATTTCCTCCAGAAGCACCAGACTTGATTCCTTGGCTGAATGAGGGAAGTCAAAATCAGTGTGTTAGTTCATCGCTTACCGATGAAAGAATTGTATTAAAGACTGGGAAGATGCTGAAATTCCTAGTTTGATTAGCGAACCGGCAGTGTGCCGCCTCTCCCGTAAGCGAGGAACAAGAATGGCGATAAGCCATAGCCGGATGGCATCAATCTCAATTAAGTGAGCTTGTTTCAAATAATCAGCTAACTCCTGTGCCATGTTTAATTTAATTGCTCGATGCATAAGCTGCCACCGGCCACAGTTCTACGTCATCTGCGATGTATGGTGAAGCGTGACTGATGCAAGTCACGCCTATGGAAATGCCTGTGACTGTTTAGGACATCGAGGTCTTGAAGTCTTAAAGCACTTGACGAAACCGAAGATTGCAAATGAAGGCCGGTGCTGAAAGTGGCTTATTATCGCTGAACATTCTGGATGGCCTAATTAAGGATACGCATGTGAAAACTGGTCTGAGTGTGGTTGTGTGTTTAAAAATAATTTGTATGACTTTATGATTTTGATGTTTAGAAAATCCGTTACAGTAGCTTTCTAACCCTTAAAATTGCTTGATTTTATATGAATGACACCTAATAATTAAGTACAAAGGATCTATGATTATTGTAAAATGCTGCTTATGGTGTCATCGGTTGTGATAAAGTGGAAATTCATTAGCAGGGAACTTTTTTCTATTCCAGCGTCTTCGGGGATTATGGATGAATATCTGACATACCAGATGAATGAATACCGACCTTCTTCACAATTGACTCATTTGGAATCGACCTTAAATGAATTTTGCAATGAGGCATACAACGACAGATTGGAATGTGGTGCGGATTCTCTGGAGCCGATCCTGAAGACCTATCGTGCAAAGGATTGGAGTGATAAATTCCTTTCGAAAACTTCATTATGGTATCTAAGCAGAATTCTGTTTTATGATTGGTTTCATTAACTTGAATTTATAATTTACTCAGATCTTTAAGATCAGAAAACGGCATTGAATATAAAAGTGTGGCACCCTTTTCGAAATTTTGGAATCTAATTAAGGAAACACATGCTGTAGATGCACATAAGCACGTCAGTAATATAACGAATCGCTCCGTAATTTACAGGCTGTGGAAAAACTTCCCCGATTTCGGTATTGCGAATCAATCATACCAGTAGAATTTTTCACTGAGTTTTAACTAATCTGTTTAATTTATCGTTTTACGATAGCTGTGACTAGGTTAAATCTGTTGATATGTTTTCATGATGTTTATTTCGTGCCACAACTAAAAGACGGTCACCAATGAACTGAAGTTCTTCAATAGTTCACTGCCCATCTAAGGCTCCGGTTTATATGGTTGTAGGTTACACGGTGGCAAACGGCAAGCAAAAGTCTCGTTGCCGGCAAACCTCTTAGAGAAAAGATGCCAACTTTTTAATTTTCTAATTAATTTGTTGAATAAGTGGGGACTGTTGGTTGCAACTTGTAAGGTAACCTTTCTGGCGCCCTCTATGAAATGCGATAAATTTGCCGACAATAGTTCAGATAAATTCTAGAAAAATGGTCAATCTGTTGTTGACATACAGTGTTAAGATAATCCATATTGACGAGCTTAGATTTTACACGGTGAATCTGTGTACGGCTGGTCTTTCTCATGAGTGCTTTATTTAAATCACAACTATGGTAGGCTCATTTTAATTTACGAAATATTAGGTTTTAATTAGTCTTTTGCTTGTGCATTTCACAAAACATTAGTGGATAAAGTTCATTTCTTTTTGAAAACAAATATACGGCATATTGTGTCATTTTCTTCTCACTCACCAGCTCAACCAGCCGTGATCCAGCAGATGACAATTCACGAAACCGCATACTGTTATTGTCTGGAGAACCAGGAATTGGAAGGACCTGCTTTCTTGTCTCATGGTTGGAAAATTACAAAAACTTACCCGATGTGTCGCCTTTTAACAAACCGGAAAAAGTTAAAAGAACACAAGTTAAAGAAACCAAAGACTGCTTGTCACCGACTATTGATTCGTTGCGGAATAATATGACTGTCCACTGCGAAAGTGGTGAAAATGTTAAAAGATATGTTCCACCAATCGTGATAAAACATTTCGTCATTCCCAACGTGAAGAAGTCCGCAGATTTATGGATTGTCTTGGAAGAATTAATTTCTGACATTCGGAAAGCATGTGGTGTAGGTTAGTAAGTAGTGGAGACAGCTGCAGTTGAAGCTGCTTAGGCGCAGAGTGTACACAGCGATTCATTTAACTAGTGAGGTCAATTGCTAATTACTGTTTTACGTAAAATGGAATAGTTTCATCATAGTTGACATTTTAATGTCTATTTAGGGAATGGTTAACTTATACTCTTGTCTGCAGCAAAGATTTTGGTTTTGTCGTTCATTCGATTGCTAATTCCAGGAATTAGTTTTCGAATGTCAGGTGACCACAAAACCTGAGAAGTTTGGATATCGTTAGTCAGATAAACGTTATCCAATTGGAAGTTTCCTATAGACCGGACTCGTTCATCCAGGATTTTCTGACCACGGAATGTTTCTGGCTAACCCCAACTTGGTCATGAAAAGTGACACTGGCTCATCTGGCGCCATCCTCCAGCTTCATAGAACTGGAATCAGTTTAATTACATTGCTGTCGGTCATCGGTGACATAAAGCAACCGAGGAAGTTTGGTCACTCTGATTCACATTTGCGGCCTAAAACATTATGTTGGTTCGTACTCTTTTGCTTGCGCTCAGTCCGCGGTCAAACCAGCGCAAAAACCACTCACCGTGCAACACTGATTCCGGGCAACAGTCGCCGACTGCAGTTGGAACCGGAGATTTCACGGTAGCCATCGCCTCAACAGCATGCTCAGTATTAGATCGAACACTGGGAGCGAAGCACTCAATGGCAATTGACATACAAAAACCCAAGCCCTGCAAGGCTAAAAAAAATACGGACATCCTCGACTCCAGTTGCTCTGATGGATGCTCACAAATCTGTCCTCCCGGATGCAACACACAATAAGATGTCAAGTGACCAGGAATCTAAGAAATGACGGTGAGCAGTGCTGAATAGGAAAATGTAGATAAATCGTAAGTGCTGCAGCTAACGGCAACAGTCGCGAAATTTACCGACTGACTAAGAATACTGGTCCATATAAGCCGAGTGTAAGCAAGGTGACTAAAGAATCAAACAGCTCACTGATTCATTCTCAGGGACGTTGCGTTTAGTAGATCACTTCAGGGACCTTCCACTTCTGTAATGATATGAACCGATGTAGTTACATGCCAGTCCTCCATCCGTACCGGAGCTGATCAGAAAGGTATATCTCCCTGAAAGGCAAAAGACAAGTAGATCAGGTGGGTTGTTGCCTTTCTTCTTCAGGGATGGTGGGAAATTATTAAAATCGGAGTTAACGAATCTCCTGGGATCATCCCGTACAAGAGAGTAGATTTCTAAGGACTGGTGCGCATCGTTGGTTGTACCGATTTACAAGAAAGGTGGTAAATTCTCATGTGGAAATTACAGAGGAATTAGGTTGGTAGGCATCGCATAGTAACTGCTAGCGGGCATTAGCCTCCATCGATTATCTAGTACTAGTTATGTTTGGGATGCATTTGGCACTTTCGACCTGTAAAATGACACTGTTGGATTGGATTAACTGAAAACCGTGCCTTTTTCTTGCTGAGGACGATCTTAGTGGGGTAGATAAATTTAGTTCCTAGTGTGTTTGAATCTCACGTGGTTGAAGTGTCTGAATGGTGGGTTGGCATTCATCAACTTGAAACCCATTTATCCATCAAAGATGGAGTGTTCAGAGCGCAGCGAGGTCGGTATTGCTTTACGGTTCGGAAGCATGGTCGTTGAGAACAGAAGATATGCGAAGATCCTCAGTAGCTGAATATCATTGGTAGAATGCAGTCGGAGTATTTTGCAGCAGTTCATAGTTTAGGTGTAAGGTACTGTTCTATCCTATTTTTCAAGGATGCTGTTTGCACTTCCTGAAGTGAAACGAAATTTTGTGATAGAAAACTGCTGATGCAATCAGTGTTACGGATCAGCTAGCCGTCTTGGTCAAGAACCGATCACCCCGCATGAATTCCTCAACCCAAAGTATTACGACAGGACTGCTGATTGACGCCCAGGGACAAACCGTACCTAAACGACACACTAATTAGCACGATACTTGGAGTACGGGATGCTTCCTCTAACTACTGCGACGACCAGGTGTTTGCTTTTGGGAGTGCTTATGCCACACTAACTCCCCAAATATCAAAATTTTTAGGATGTCAAATTTTTCATATTTTCGATAAAAGGTTTCCCCGGGGGAGAATATTTGTCTATGTATTCAGGTGTGCGTCTTTGCTGTCTTTCCAGATGCGGTATCATTTGCTGCCGTTTGCTTGTAGTTTGCACAGTGCATTTGCTAAATACTCTACAGAGGCATTTTTGCCGTGAAGCAAGCTGTTTTGGAGAAAAATTACTAACCACCTTCGTCTTCATTCTAAAAGATCGTATTAACAACTGGCTTTGAAAACGTTCGGAACGCCCACCACCATAAGTCGAAAGTGTGGTCTAATTTGAACTATCACCAGGAATGCAGAAGTCAGGCAGTACACCAGGTTCCCGATCAAGTGTCACTCATATAAATCTCAAGTGATTTGTTCCCAAATCAAGTTTCAAGATGCTCGTTATTGGAGCCCCGTAAAAGCAGCCTATATTATCTTTCTACGTTTCTTCAAGTATCGTTTCACTCCTAGCTGTGGGTAAGGCGATGAGGCTTGACGCATTGACAATCAATTTGATTATTTGAAGTTCCACATGTTTTCTAAACTAGTGCACCAACGAGGAAGGTGCAATTAGGCCATCGTTTCTCAACTTCATGGTATAACGGTGGTGAAGTACCACCAGCTCTCTGAGCTGTTCTGCTGAAGAATGACAATTTTCGTGCACCTGGTAACCCATCCGCTTACCACACTCAGTGTACAAAAAAGCAGTTTTTGCCACAAAAAATTGTTATATTCGTCATGCGTTACACAATTGACAGTCGTCTTCCGACACTCGGAAATTCAATCCTGACAGTCCTAGACCGGTGAACGTGAAGAACACTTTGGTTGTCCATTGACCCGAAATGCGAAACTTCACTGGACTAGTTAGAAATAATGAAAACTAAATTAGCAGCATGCTGAATTGGGCGTTAGTTATTGTCATTATTCTCAAATAAGCATTTCATAATTTACCGGTTAAAGCAACCTGATTCTGATCTTTTAGATTGATGACATTCACAGCTCAATGTAAAACCACCGTAGCATATTCATGGATTAATGTTCCTAACCTGATTCGCATGCTTCATTTTTTTTCAAGAGTTGGTTTTTCCGGGTTAAGAGTTAGCGACTTGCCCTGATCAACACTAGAAACGACTCTATGTGCTATATCTCAAGCAACCGTTGCTAAGGGACTTCCGCCCACTCCCTCTTTGTAGTGGAGATGTAAAACGAAAAGCGAGTGACCGGCGCTAACCACCGAGTTGATTGGCCCTTGTCAGCCAGCATAAGAGGATCTCTCTAGCTCTTCATATCAAACAAACCAACATGGGAGAGTGTGCAATTCGTGGAGTTCTGTGTTCACTGGGGAAGGGCGTACTCACCATTCCAAATATATAGACTCATCCAAAGAACAAATGGTTTGAACAATCAGCCACTGACCTCGAGTTGGAGGCGGGGGAATCGGTTCGTCCTGTTTCCTTGATAGTAAGGCTTCAAAAAGATGTGGGCTACGATTTTGACCAAGGCAACCTAGAGGCAACGTGCTTACAAAGTAAGCCACAAACCCATAAAATTTTGCTACCGCCTTATACTTTGTTGTGCTCATCTGGTCATACAACTGGAAAACCGTAGCTTATTTTACCGGATTCTCCATGCAAGAATAAAGTGGTAGGGGCATACCCCTTAATCTATTTGGCCTGTCTCAGTGGGGGTGGAACTGACATGGTTTTAACGGGCCAGGCAGGATAACGAGCTGAACAAAAGCGAATCGTTGCCTGCTATTTACGCCTCATCAAAATGTTTCTTCATTTGTTTCACCCACCGTCCACACCTCTTCGCCAGTTACCACAACTTTACGGTCGAAACTAGTTCATCATCTACCTCAGCTAATCACAGCACACAGTTATTTTCGCTCCGAACTCACCTACGATTCAAACTGGCTAGCAACCTCAGATCGAATACGCTTAAGATAATCTGAACGCAACTAAGTCTAGCACGTAAACTGGAACCATACTCGATAGAAATCTACCGCTTTTCAGAGACAATAATTCAACCAGGAAACTTGGCACCTTTCCGTCGCGTCGATTTATTATTCGGTCTCTCAGTGAATAAACCAACCTGACCATCCCATAACCAACTTGACGCTCCCAGCGCATATCAGCAGGACGTTTTACCTAATGGCCTTTGAAGATTCGCTAATTGCCAGAAGGATGTTAAAATTTTTCTGATCTTTAAAACAGAGGCGAACATGCCAAACAGGATTCCTGCCAATAATCAGTTTTGTGCATTCATTCGGGTGAATTCATCTATCTTCCTATTTAGTACCATGCACGTTCTACCGGGTATATTGTAGCTTTTTGCTCTAGGTTTCGTGATCACCGTTTTCATTATTCTCATGTCGCATGAGTCACAATATTGCTGATGATGCACCTTCTCGTCATCGCAGTCTCTACGCGCTCACGACCCTATTGGGAACTGCTCAATCCTGCCATCCTTCACGAATGGAGTGGCAACGCTGGTTCTGCTCACCAACCTTTTCTGTCCCTTCTTGCGTCATCTTTGTTTGGAACCACACTCTTTCCATTATTTGATACCACTGGTTCTAGCGCCACAGCAACAATTTTTCATTTCTCTTTTGTTGTCATGGCAAATGTTCGTACTTGTGTCGACTAATCATCTGCCGCTTGTCGCACACTACATCTTGACATTTCCAATCGTGAATTTCAACTGATATGCTTGCTCACTGTTCACCATCCTTCAATCAATGTATCTGCTTTGTTAATCGCAAACAGACAGAGGACATTCCTACCTTTTGGGAAGTTTTACCCTCAGCCATTGGCACTTATATGCCATAGTCTCTATCACGAAATATCTTAGTCTTTGCAATCTGGGTCAGCTAGTAGGCTCTTCCGATATTTCGCTTATAGGGGGCACGAAGGCGAACAGTTTCTTGTGATCAATTATCACAATTAACTGACTTCACTGCATGTGCATCGGATCTATCTGATGGTCTTTTTCACAACCTCAAGTCTACGTTCACTTCCGCTCACTCCCTTCACTCAGATTTCTACTTCCCTCCCTCTTAATACATTGGATCAGTGTTATCACATCATCCAACAGCTTCACCAGTCACAACTGCCCAAACCCCAAATACACCTTTTGGCAATACGATCCAGCCAACTGGGGCAATTTTGCTACGTTCTGCCTTCCTATCTTTAGGATGGTTAGTGCTTCGCTCAACATTTTCAAGCCTCTCTTTATACTGTATGTGTCTTTGTGGATTACGGATGTTCCCGATGTGAATGCATCTGTTCCTGTGACGGGCAAGTCTAGAAACGGTAAACCATTGTCATGTTCTGCCTCCATAGTGAACTTGACTTCCGCGGGAAATCCATTGACGACGGTGGAGACTCGCTGTAGATCAGATTGTTTAATGATTACGAACGACAACACAGCGCAACCACAGTTTTGGTTTGATGTCCGCCAGGACGGTTTTCTCCAGTTTTTGCATCACTACCTCAACACCAAGGCCAGATATGAGTGAGTCTACTGGGGTTTCCTCGAACGTGAAGTATGTTTGCAACCACAATTCTACTAATTCGCACCCGCCGCTCGACTTCAGTTATTTGATCCACTGATGTTCTAAAAGTCCCAGCAGTGACTACCTTGACAAATCTAAGGATACTGATGTGACGAGATACATGACATCAATGGCCTTGACTTCATCCTCTTCAATGTTTGTTCCCTAAAGCTTTCCCAGCAATTGCAAGGTACGGTTGGTTGAATGTTCATGTCTTGTGACGAGAAGTTTCAGTGGCTTCCATACGCTTTTGATCAGATTGTATGCTGGTGTTCCCGGCAGTACGATTATTGGTCTCAGGAGCATTTCTTTGTGGATTTTTGGTAGCCCGTAGAACAGTGCGATGTTTGCGTCTTCGGTCTTCATTCTCCAGTGCTCGACTGACACAGAATTATCAGCAAATCGCATTTGCGCTTTTTCTGTGGACTCTTCAACGAGTAGCTTCCACGCACACTCATGACGCTACAAATCGGATCTTAGTGAAAAGATATATATATATATATATATCCTCCTGACGACCATTTTAGTTTGCCTATAAATCTAACTGGCCCACTTTAGGCGCTGTCACCTCGCTCATTCACCACATTTGTAAGTCCTGAAACGCATCGATGAAATCTGGATGTTGCGCATTTCTAGACTATTCGTCGGCATTTGATTCGGTCCCACGGTCTCTTCTACTTCACAGCTGCAAACATTTGGTTGACCCAGTTCTTTATTAGAATGGCTGTCTGATTACCTTACGAACTGAAATCAGTGCACACGAATGGACGGGAAGACTTCAAAACCGTTGATTAAAAACTCAGGTATTTCAGGGTGCTGTTCTTTCACCGTTTCTTTTCTCTATTTACATCAGCGACTTATCAACTAGCTCATCCTGTCACCCGTTTAAGTATGCTGATGATGTTGTTCTCTCTCAGGCCGTTTCGACCAATGACGATTTTCAAAGTTTTCCAACAACCTATATTCTGTTTATGATTTCTCTGCACGAGCTGGTCTAAATCTCAACACATTTAAATGCTTAGAATGTATATCGGCTTGCTCTCGATCAGCCTACCCGTCGGAAACGTTTTTCATCAATTCAAAATCGCTTACCGGGGTTGATTCTGTAAAGCATCTATGAGTTACAATTGATAAAAATCTGAAGTAGACCTCTCATATTTCTATCTGTGTAAAGAATCACCGACGGATGCCACTTCAAATCAGGAAACTTCAACACTACAAGGTGAAACAAAGCACCATCTCCCGATTTGTATACCAATGCTCTTCCAATCCTTCTTTGCTGTTCTCCCGTTATTTTCCCAGATTTACTTAAAAAAGACTAAAATTCTTCCCTGGGGGCTATCATAGCACTAACTGAATTGTCCTTAAATCTATGTGACCAACACTTATCAGCATGTGGGAAATTTGCTCACAAAATTCTTCCAGATCCCACGCATCTTTTGCACAACGACCTGTCAGTGCCGACCTCATATTTCAACATGATCCGTTTTTCGTTTCATGCCCTCTATAACCAATATCCATAGGATTTCGTGTCCCATATTTAGGGAGCATTCCGACAAACCGTAACCGTGTTTTAGCCCAATTCGTGAGCAGGCTGTCATAATGTGCTCTGATTATTCCTCGAAGATTTTCCATATTTTTACAGCATGGTGGGCGTATATTTTTACATTTTTATTTTTTACCCTCACGTTTTTTGATTGAAATGCGACATTTGTACGCAAAAGTCCTTACAATACGATAAAATATAACCACCATATACTATATATATATATATACACTCGAGGTTAGCTCGAACAAGCGTAAACGCTAAACCGTTCAACATGCCTGCCACCCAAAAGAGGCTTCAACCCTAGATCCACCGACCACTTTGGTGGCAGATGGTGTCCCACTGTTGACCAACACGTTACCACACCGGACTTGCTGGGACGCTACGCCGTTCGAGGATACTCCAAACTACCCGGTTGTCATCATCTCCCGCTCCGTTTGGTGGGCCCTGATGGCTATGGGACATTCCCCTCTTACACTCATGCGTCTAGTATCAATGGACTCCAATTTTTCATCGCTTAGAGAAACCGGAGAACTCAGCCTAGACCATACTGTCATTAAAGTGCGAGCAGCAAACTTTACGCTATCCTCGCCCATGTTCAAACTACACCAAAAGTTGCAGTGGCGCATGGAAAGGTCATCGGCAGGAGCTTCGTCGGACGTTTGTGAACCACAGTCACACAGCCACAGTGTGCCGTCGATACGAATGAAGAGCAAAGGATAACGTCCTTCAAGTTCGATGAGAATATCAAGTATACACCATAGGTGGTTCAGTTAACATTATCAGGATCCCTGTTAACGTATTCAGATTCGGTATGCGCAGTTAGCTGCATAAACATAACCAGATACCCGTCATTTGTTGAATCAACGAAGGGATAACCAACTTCGCGCCTTTGCGTTGCGGTCCTCAAACCGTATACGTGAACCACTGGGTTTTTAAGTTCAGCATGAATATCCGCATCATTTTGACAACTGAAAGGTGCTTAAATCAATGCTAAAGAGTCCCACCTAAACATAATAACATCGTCATCTCGAAATGAACTGAACGGTCATTCACCTGTAATTAATTATTCCACGGTCTGATATCAAAACACTCCATGACACTCCCTTTTAGGGGAGTGTGAAAAAACACGTGACCACTCAGTCGCCTTCTATGACCGACTGGTATAATAGTTGCACCGTGGTGATGCAGCCCCTTACAGCCTGTGTATGGTTTATTCATGTATTTGATTGATCGGTGAATGACCCAAGTGAAAACAAAACGACTGTTCTCGGGTGTTAAATTTTATTGAAGTAAGGTGACAGGAAAGCTAAAAATTGCAGGCCATAAAATCGGTGATAATGTCGTGGCAAAGATACAATGGAAAGATAAATTCGAGAAGGGATTAATTTTAACTCGTGAATGGCACGAGTGTGTAGAAAAAGAAAGCCCGTGTGCTTCCATAGTATACTCCGAATGGTTTCCGTTATAAAAATGAAGGGAAAACAGTCAAACAAAATCAAAGTTGTTCTGAACAGATTACAAAATAGATGAGAAAATCAACAAGAAAAATCAAAAAGCGAAGTAATCAGCAGGAATCAGTGCAAGTAAAGGCACGTGTAATTCGGGACTGCACCGATATACTAAGCATTTGTTTCTGCGTTAGCTTGTCCTTGAACTTGGCTTCTCGCACAATTTTCCTTGGAAGTCTGCAAAAAACAAAAGTACACTTATTTGAAAAGTGATTTTCTGTAACAGAAAGCTAGACTGGTAGTCGGCTACGATGATGCCAATACATGTGGGTCACAGGAAGCTCAAAAGTATCCCTGGCAAGAACCAAAAGCGTGACAAAATTTTGGAAAGAAATAGCAGAGTTGGACTACTCAAAATCCTGGGGGAATGAAACTCGGGAGATATTTCTAGGTCGGAAAATATCGAGTGTCCAAAAGAAATGATTAAACGACAATCTGGATGCTGCAAACAGACTTTGTGTAGCGTGTTCCACCCAGACCCAGCACTATCAAAAGCCCTATATAAAAACGGATTTAAAACAACGAAAACAGAACAAACAAATTTCTGCATAGGTTTCAGCATACGTGTTGGTTCTTCCATATCCCCACCCTGCTCTAAACCAGGAGTCGCCTGCGAGCAATGCACAATCTGCAAACCCAGTCTGAAATACAAGAAACGAGCCTTCAAGTGAATAGAACAAACGAAAACAAATTCATGTTGACGAAAAGTCTCGGTAGTCTACCACTCACGGTGTTAAAGGGATAAACAACTATGAGCACTGTCGCACAGCCTAAACCAAAAAAGGATCAATGACCCGTGGAAAGCCACCGCGTTGCATACACAGGCATCACCTATTCGACTTCACGAAGATGACCTTACAAACATTCGCCGAAAACTGAGATACAAAGACTATTTCTGTACAGCCACTCCTAAAAATCAGTCCTTCCCTCAAATCAACCGGCACAACAGGGGTACAGTCCAAATTTGGGGATGTGGGTAAGTATCGCCTGGTCGTTAGGTTCCATGTTTTACCATTCATTACTTATAAAATACTGAATATATAGCCGCCCGTGAAATACCAAAAACAGGCCTGCTTTCTAAGTTCGTTGACGTAATCAGGATGTCCAAGATTGATTCACGTATTTGTGGCGGTGGCCGACTGGATAGGGCAATTTTCACATCCGAGATCAAAGTTACGAAAACCAGTACCACGAGTCACTTCTGTGCCAGGTAGCGAATCGTTGTCACCCTGTTCCTTGTCACGCCAGACTTATCGATACCACGTACGGTTCCATTTCACTCCGTTGATGGGCTGTTTGCTCCACCCCATTACTTAATACAACGGACCACTGGGGTCATACGCTAGGTCTCTTAAGCAACACTCAAGCTCCAGGCAAATAATAAAAACTAACCTACCTACAATGAGTCGCATTAAACAAAGGAGTAAAATCTGCTCCCTTGTTAACCGTGATATAAATAGCCGACCTAATAGGCCCAAAATATTTCGTACTCCAGTTATTCATCGTCATCATAGTCGTTCAGCGTCAAACAGCAAGCCAAGCCACACTGACCACTGCCTTTCCCCAGAGTTACACATTAACATAAAGAGTGAATATTCAACGGGAACAGGGAGTGGACCTACACAGGTGCGAAAAGACAAGATGCTGCTGCAAACAACACACCGAACACAATCTAACTGTACAAACGCACGTGTTTTCGATCATTATGACTCGATAGAAAATGACAACACGATCGCCACTGTTCACGGCTCACTGATATATCCTTCAGTGTCTCCAGCCAGCTAGTTGACGAGTCTTTCGGACCCCAACCACGAAGGCGTGAGAAACCTACTTTACCTAACTTCGCTGTACATTTTCTCATCCCACGTTGCCACGTCATCTGTTGGCCTCCACATGTCCGCTTCAATTCCGTGGGAGGAACCCGAAATAGGGCACGGTATGGTAGACGAGTGTTCGTCTTACGCAACACGTGACCCAACCAGCGTGGTCTACTTAGTTTCATACGATGAAATAAGGTATTCTGAGAACCGAAACCTAGTACTAGATGCCCAACCTCCACATTAACCACCCGGTCACTCCATTCAATCCAAGAGATACTACATAGACATCGGTGGTCGAAAACCTCAAACCGACGAACATCTCCCACACGCATACTCCACGTCTCGCAACCATACAACAGAACTGGACGCATTGCGGCACAGTACACACGACCTTTCAACTTCAGTCAAATATCAGGCCGACGCCACAAGTGCTTCAGTCCAGCGTAAGCTGCCCGAGCCTTGGATATACGCATACTTACTTCCAATCCCGAGCTACCATCGTTAGACGCGCAGCTACCAAGGTAGGTGAAACGGTCCCCAGTTGTTATTTCGTCTCCATCCAGTATCAAGTTCGGCGCTGCTGTCGTCCAGTCCTGCACTTCGAAGGTGCAAAGCACATGCTAAACCGAGCAACCGATCTCGACAGTCTATCTAGTGCCCGTTGTGCATGATCCGCAGACTCGAACAGGCCCACAACATTGTCTGCGTAATCTAGGTCACATAGCTTCCCTTCACCTCCCATTTCGACTCCTATATTCTGAATATCTCCTGAAGCGCCCGCTACATACATCTGTTCGGCTACCAGTTTTCACAGTCAATCTTAAGTCTTATCGTCAACTGACGCTGCAACTGTCCACGCATCTTATTCATTTCATTACAGTTAGGCAACTGGCGTTTTTGCTCCATTAGGCTTAGCGATGCTTGAGAGATCCAGTGTCTTTGATGAACGCTAGATCTAGGACTACAGGCCAAAACTGCTGCCAAATGCATAGCCTGCTTAATTTGATCCCAATGCTTATCTACACTGCTGCTCGTCGAAGTTCTTAGTCCCTCGGATAGTTTCTGTTCGTAGCTGTTGCGAACAGCCGAATCAGACAAACGTTCGACAGCCAATCGGGTTTGCGGCCTGCGTCGATGGCCATTCAGCTGCAGCAAAAATCGCATTAAAACTAACGCATGGTCCGATTCGACGTACGTGGTCCAGTATGATCTTCAGTCCTGGACAGAACCGCGTCAACGATAGCTAACTGCGATATGGTCAATCTGACTCAATGTACCTGTCGAGTTAGAACGCCATGTCACAGTGCGACGCGAACTGTGTCGGAAATTCGTACTAGACCGGCATTAATGATTATCTGCACAGAATCGGAAGTCTTTCTCCGTTGTCTATTCGCTGTGCAGGCAAAGCACATCGCCCACCTTAACAGGACTCCGATGCACTCAGTTTTTCAACTTGTGCGTTAAAATCACCTGCTACCACCACAATGTCAGAGCGTTTGTTCTTTCGAACAAGAGTGACGAGGTCATCGTAAAACTCGTCCTTCCCCATGTCAGTGCTGCAGTCTGTTGGAGCGTATGCCGAGATAACAAATAAACTACGCTTAACACTACTATCATTTCGGACGCCGACTGATCCCTACAGCCTCATGGCAAACAGGCGACTGTTGACTGCGATCCAATCTAAAAGGGCTGCTCAAGCCTTCTCACTTAACACTATGTCCTACACCGCGTTGATCCACAGCTTGAGCTGCTTCGTCTCCTGAAGTGCGAAGAAAATATCTTGACGAGACGTTTGGCGCAGTTAGCTGAATTACTCTACTCGAATCCTGAATTCGTGTTTCACTCACGCAGCAGACATCAATCGAAAGTGAGTCCACTGTCAGAGTTACACACGCCTGTTGGCCAGCCTGCATTAAAGTGCGCACATTCAAAGAGCCGAAATTCAGAGGCTGACGAGGCTTGAGAAAATGTGAGCTAACAGACTGAAAACCATCTACTACACTACTTGACAATAAACCGTTGCGAGTATCGGGCGTGTTATCAATGCAGACACTATGGGTAGGCAGAAGAGGCAAACAGAAGAGATAGGCTGAATAAAAGAGAAGAACTCTGAGCAGTAGCACACTTATCACTACCCACCCCGCTCGATGCAATGGGTAGCGCAGTCCTGATTATCCTGCACGACGACCGAGACAGTATGGAATTATTTGTAGGCGTGTAACTCATGGGGAATAATGGACGGGTACTGCTAGGGAGTTCAGCCGCTAAGCAGAAGAACGATTAGGGTTCTCAACCAAAGCCTTTGGTTCTGACAAGAACCTGACCGCAAGGCAGCGGAGAATAGCTGAGTGGAAGCCCATCTACTTGGATCAATTATTTTTCCGCTCGTTTTTACGACTGAGCTGCTAACTCAGATCAACCCCCAACTTGGAGGACCAGGAGACTACTTCGTCAGGATTCGACCCATTGACCTTCCAGGCATGATTGGATCTTCGGCTTGAGATAAGCCCGCCTGTATAGCTCGTTGGATCATGGAGGCACGCAAGCCGTCACACCACGTCAAGGTATAGTCTCGTTGTGACAGCTCCAGTTATTCGCAAAAATCAAAACGACCATCTGTCTTCTGCTCAATTATGCGGCAGCCGGGACTAGGAAGCTCCACTCATCGAAAAGCAATTTAATGAGACTGCGCAACGACCATCCGCTAACTGCAGGTACTGTTGATGTAACTTGTTTAGTAGTATCCAAGTACTAAGACCCTTTTTTGAGAGATTGCATTGATTCATCTGGTCATTCCCAGTAATACCTCAAAGTGTACCTACAAAGGGCATTTAATAAGTTGATTGAAGACTTAACCACCCCTCATTGGGAGAGAGCTACCGAGATGCACGTAAATCCGGTCCCTCTCGACAGTACTTGGTCTAAAAGTGAGAATATTGTAGTACTGCTTTACGAAAGCATATGTTCTGTTAAAAAAACAATTCCGTTTTTACAACCACTACCCACGCACCGATGCCGCCTTGCAGCACGACCTCCCCTAAAGAGCAATGAACGAAAGATTGCCACTGTATTCACATTTGTCTGATTTCAGAATGTGTGTCAATCAAAGCGTGGTCCATCCGAGGAATAGATAGAAAGAGGCCAAGTGAAATATGAAACAGAAACAGCAGTTTTGTTTTGTTTGCTTTGTCATGACAGGGACGAAGGAGAAAACGGGTGAGTTAAGGTTTGTCGTCCACGCAAAGAAAAGTGAAACTGCAAAATGATGAGTAAAAGAAATACGTGCATAAGCAAGTATTTCAAGCACAAGAATGCCGCTGACTCTGGCGAAAGGTAGATTCATTTGTGAAAACCACACCCCAAAGATAATTACAAGTTTAAAGCGGAATATACAAAGCCCTAGGCTGTGGCGGAGTTCTGGGTGGTGAAAAGTATCGTTTGCGAGGTGGAAGTAGCACAAAGCTGCATTGTGCGGACTTCACAGCTCTCGAAGATTGGTTTTATCTTACTTACACAGACATGAAACCCAAACCTATGAAGCATCAAAGCTGCTAGGTCAACCGAAGCCACATGTCTTTGAAATTTTTTGAGTTTCGGATCGACTACTGACCGCTGATGGAAGTGAAATTATATTGGTTGATAACCTCGCTTGCACAGAGCAGCGCATGGTGGCGAGTGAGACTTCCAATCAGTTCATGAGATTGGTCGCACAACGAAAAGTTGCAAGCAGCGCATCCATCCGTGGAGTAAACGATTTCTTTCCCAAGTAAGAATGAGGGAGATACATCATATCTCCAATTGGCCAAGAAGCGGATGGAGTCAGATGGTAAGACTTGGTCGGCCACGCTGGGAACAGTAGAACTACAAGTTAACCGGGCGGCTGATTGAAGTAGCAAAGGTTCCGGTATGATTCGGTGGCCTACATGGTGAAAACGAATACTAGGCACAAAGTGGAGAATCGATGTCCCACCAGAAGCTCGAACACTGCACAAGAATGCACAAACAAAGAAAACGTCCCCTAGATTTTGTAATAAACCAGATCAAAGAAGATTGGAACGTCAAAAAAATTTCCGCTGGAACAAAAATGGCATCTTGCGGTCGAAATGCGGAAAGTTAATTGGGAGAACCAACGAAGTAAAGGTAGGTAATACGAAAACTTGAAGTTGAAGAAGATCCAAACAACCAATGCGCTCTACATTCTCAACAGTTAACAAAAAACTACTAGGAAATCGGCCTCAATCTGAACGGCGATCCGATGTCGATACTTCTGAAAGCATTTTTCATAAACTACATAGCCCAACCTTCTTTTATGACATACCCGATGAGTAAAAGCAGTGAAAGGGACACGCCCCACGGCCACTAGGGTCTACTACATGGGGGTGGGGACCGGCAATCTTGACCCTGAAACTTGGAGTGGCCTAGAGCCACATAAGGTCTCACTAGGTCACGTGTATAGTTCAGCCGGGCGACAGCGAGTTTCCGTGGTAGATGGTGTGATCTAAAGGACGCTAGCGATTAATTCAAGGATAGCAATTGAAAACGCCTTCGTGATGGATAAATTCAATGGTGTGCTGGTTTGACTGAATTTTAAACGCAACATAAACTGACCAAGTTTTAAATAAACAACAGAAATTGAGTAGCACTCCTTACTTTCCACGCAACTTTCCACACTACTCGTAAAAGTACGAACTACTGATTAACGTGACAAATCAGTTCCAGGAACCCACCGATTAAACTATCACTTTGCATTATTTGTGATCACTTCCCGTGCTATTCTCAATTCATCACATTCCTCAAACATAACGCTGCAATCTAACCGAACGGCTTAATACGTCCTTCGACTATGACCGATTTAAAAATTTATCCTAGCACATTCCTCCATTCGTTTTGTAACAAGCTATCGGTCAATCCGCGCTCTCTCGTCATTGGTTTCGCTGGAAACATACTTTTTTATTCACCAATGACTGTATCGTATCAGACCGTAACCTGAGTTGGTTTTATACACCGTTCAACCTATTACTCAGCGGTACATGTAACTGACTAGCTTCCCATCAACTGGTTGGAAACAAGGGGTCCACTATTGCAAATTACTCGACATCTGCATGGAAGCCCGGTACAGAAAGTGACTAGGACATTACTATCACAAATAAACAGCGTGAATGGACCGTGGCAGTTAACGAGCAAGGGTGAATCAACCAGATTCACCTAATCCCGCTACCAGTAAAAACACCAATGCATTTGTTGAATCAAGACTTTGATCTGGCATTTCGTGAGCGTCCCACGCTGCCCATCTTGTTTATTGAACTCCCTAAACTAAATTTCATGAGACTCTCCTTTTGTGTCCTACTGATGTGAACACTCACTTTCCTCCTTTTCCAAGCAAACTATGACTATGCAAAATTGTAATGAATGGATTCGTAAACATCAGGACCGAACGAGATAAGGAGTGTATCGAAAATTGATGCATCTTGTATTGGTTTTATTGTGAATGTTATAATATTAATAACACAACGTTGTTGGTAGATGTTATACTTCCCCAACGTTCCGACTACCGTGAGTAGCCTTTCTCAAGGCAAGTTTTGCAATCAAGGAAAACGTGCCTTGAGAAAGGCTACCCACGGTAATGGAAGCGCTGACGAATTAGAACATCTACCAACAACGCTGTGCATTACATAACAGTAATGGATGAATACTTGCAGCGAATACGTCCTTCGAAAAGTGTATTTATGTGGCGCAAAGAAATTGACCACTGGTGTCTCCAAAAAATTGCACGAAGTTGGTCTCTAGTGTAGGAGTGCTCCATTTCTATGGCCCATCATGGATTTCGTAAGATAGCGGGATAAAGATGAAAAAACGAAGAATATGCGAAGAAAATTTACCGTCGAAGTTGCGGCCGTTTGATCTCTTGAACTTTCAATTTGTTTTGTTTGATGTCCCTCGTGGGCCTCTTTATTCATCTGCTCATTCAAGAATAATTTAACCTTGTCGAGACCGTGGATCAAATTCTCCAGATCAATCCAGGAAAGTTTACCAGACTGAAAATTTAAAAGCCGATTACAGAACAGATTAATAGACTTCACCGTTCGCATCCAAAATAAGTGACTAACGAGTGAGGGAAAAAAGGAATCAAAATACTTCCTTTTCAATAGGGCTAAGCACAGAAAAACGATGAAATTACTGTCATCAGCGGAATAACTGTAACGACGAACAGAAAATGTAGCAGATGATTCCATAAAAAACTATTACCCGTTAGCGAAATACCTGGTCTGCGAGATTTCGGAGTTACCATCGAAACAAAACTGCTGAACATCCCGCAGAAAGCGGATAGCATTGACAATTTTCGGCTACTTAGAGTACTGAAGAGCCCGAATACCTCAATGCACCAAAAGACAACAAGAAACAACTCGATTCTTTAAGTCCCTGTGTGCAGCAGCCGCCGCAAATACCATAGCAAACTTGATGAGAAGCACAGGACATCAATCATGACAAACGCGTTTGATTAAAAAGACACACTCCTTATGGAAAATGAATAAAACGGAAAACCCGCCTGTCAGACAGGAAAACTCACTTCTCTTAACTGACTATTCAGTTTCTCCGTCTGGTCTCGGACAGTAACCAACCCTTGGACAAGAAGAGGGATGCTAACTGTCTTGGCAGTGTTGGCGGCAAAGGTTAAAACCGAGTAGACTTGAGTCAGTGTGTCTCCTAAGGACGAAACGGAAATGTTCTGCGTGAGGTGCGCCGTTGAACTGCTTAACCCATTAAGCAAGAACTGAGCTCGTTCGACGCATGTGTGGAACAGCACGAGCAATTGGTTTTCAGCCCGCTTTCGAATGCGTGACAAGCGTTGTGTTCGGGATGCATCTTCTCCAGCGATTGCTGCAGCCTAGTTCCAATCAACAAAACTAGTAACAGCGATCATAAGTACAATTCACATGATAGAATGCATTAAAAAATATGTCAACTGAAGCGGATGACATCAAACAGTCGTATATATCGGCTGATTTCAGACTGTATTAAACAAAAGATGGTAAGACGGGAAGATGCTGGGCGAGATGCAGCCAGGAAAAGAAAAACCAAAGAAAAAGGTTTTTCGATTTTGCTGAGAATAGACTTTGTCTGTTCCTGACATATTAAGTGATTACAAAAAAAGATGGATGAATCTGAACATAATTGTGCACGCAACGCAAAAGGAGCAGAACGATTTTGTAAACAATTCATTAACGAGAAAATGCAGTCGAGCAAATTTGATTTATTTGTAAGCCCAATATCGTCACGCTGCCTCGGTCAAAGCAGGTGGTTTTTAGGGATTCACGACCGGAGCCTTTAGCCATCTAAAGCTCAACGCGCAAGGCAGCGGAACGGAGCGTGGAATCCACAACCCACTGGGGACCGGTGACTAATTGCTCAGTTCACACGCCCCTCGAACGAGGCCAGATATCCTTGGTGTCCAGTGTGCCCTTTCGTCACATACGTCGATGAGCATACAGCTGCATGCTTTGTACGCCGCCTGCGGTTGGGTTGGAATCAGTTTGGCCATTTCCTCTAGACTGTCTCTCAAAGATAAGTCAACCCAGTGGACAATGCCGGACATTCGCCTTCGTCTTGGCACCTTGATCAAAAAATCTTTGCCACAGGAAGGTAATGCGTGGGAAGTCCTCAGCAGAAACTATCTGAGAAACCCGGTAGTTTTGGAGTATTTCGAGAGATGACCGGGACAAGTGGCTAACTAGGAGCCTTAGACACTCGCCTCGATCGTAGTGTTTGATGTGAGGAAGACAATACGACCGGCTGAGCTCGTACATATTACGCCTCACATGCTGATCGACTTCAATGAGGACTGACCAGCAGTCTGACGTGAATATGGGACGATAATACATCAAACTGCTGGTCATTCAGCATTGATGCCAGTGGCAACGTCAGACTTACCACATCCGAAATGAATCTGCTTGACTACCCTTCAGTGAAACTAACCCCATGGTTTCTTACTTCCCACTACGACACGATTTTTCAAAATTAATCTTGAAATGTAATAGCACATGTACTGGTATTGTAAAACATGGCGATAGAAAGGAAAAAATCCATCAACATTACAGAAAACGATATTGAACAGCAATTTTCGTGAATTATCCCAGACTCAGGAGAACAATAAAAGTACTAAGCAAGAAAATACATAACTCACCGGATCTTCAGGAAGACAATAGTCGGTGCAAGTTTCCGCAAGAGTTAGAGCGCGATTGGCTACAGCACCAAGCAGCTCTTCAGTCGAAGTTTCTTTTAAAGTGGGACACACGGATTCAAAACGATCCAAAATTTGGTGGCACGCAACACTATCCAGCTTCTGTGCGATATCTAATTTGTACAAGTGTGGATAGACAGGTGCAGAGGTATAACGAAATGCTTCATTTTATCAGCTGATCCGGGATAGTCAGATTCCGTGACGGCGCAAGAGAATGGAGATAAACTGCTTTATGGAGTTGGGGGAGAGCGATTAGCAATAGCTGCGGCTTAAATTAACAATAAAAAATGGTTCACGGAAATCAGTTGTTAGAGCAGCAATAAAAAACACCGACGATTTGCTAGCTCAACGCAGGGAACGTTGTCCGTAATGTTCGGCAAAGCCATCCAGCAAATTTAATGCAACGATGAATTTCTCGACTAGATCGATTATTGACAGGAAACGACTGCACGATACTCATGGCTATACAGCTCAGAAAAATAGTCAGCATGTGTAGAAGACATGCGAAAACTGTCCGTGTTTGAACACCAATATCTTCGCAGTACATGATGGGGGGACCGTTAGTAAATTTTGTTAGCTACAAGGCATTGTGTCAGAAAGCAGAATCTTCAACATAGGCACTGATTTTGAATAGACTAAAGTGGGTTGTTGCACGTGTTACGCATACCAGCAGATCGACTCCATCTGTAGACACTGTTCCCCGACGCACGCAAGGGTTCGAGGATGGACCAAGAAACAGAGTGCATGATGCGGCAAAAATGTATGAAACTAATAGACCGTCCCGAATAAGTCGAGTTAGTTTACCGAGTTAAGAATCACGAGATTTCCCAGTGCGATGATTGGAGATTTTAGGCATTAGAGTTCAATGCCTCAATTGGTGACTTACGAATTTCTGACTTATGACAGGACTGTTGTTTTCCTATGATTAGCGAGATGGCAACCAGGGGCCAATGGTTGCGAAACCGAGTGAAAAGTCACTTTAAAAATTGGTTGCTAAAAACGTACAAAGCCATTTGAACATATGGGGTGCCCAAATGCCTTCTGAAAAACGGATGTGAAACACGTAGATTTAGGCATGTATCCCTTATATTGCTGTCGAATATCGATTTTATCGTGCATATAAAGGGCATCTGTAGAGGTATCCAATTATCTATGAACCGCAGCTTTAGTGGCTCCGAGCAACTGTTTCGAGAAAAAGACTGTTATCCGAGCAGCAAGGTCTTCATCGTTATAATTCGACATGGAAGGAAGATCATTTCAGCAATTTCCATGTTAAACAGAGCATCAGGACCTAGGGCCCAAATTTCGAGACGGTTTGCCGGGAACGATTAGCGTTTGGTTCATGTGTCGCGCGTGTTCACAAACAGACTACTTTGATACAGCTCTTGGAGGGAGACAATTCAGGGGAAGATGAGGTCTCGCAAAACCAACAGACAATATACCTGAGAAAAGCTGGACATCAGGTCCGAGTTTCATAAGATCACCCCATGAGCTGACTGGAGCCATGGTTACCGGTCTCCATTTCCGCCTATGTGGTGGGTTATAGCGCCCATGGGACATGATCCTGCCCATCACACCCATGTAACAAAAAAGTTTAAGGTAACTACTACAGCCATTGCTTACTTGCCCGTGAGACCTCTCATCGTCCGCCCGACTGTCATCGTTATCCTTATCCGCTTAGTATTCATTATTCCGATTTGTCCGTCGGTGGACAATACCATAAGACGGAATCCGAAAACAGCATGATATTAGAAGTTTATTGGTTTTGAGAACAGAATTGAAGATGGGAATTTTCAAGTGAAACAAAAACAGGGACCATAGGGCGATACACGTACCACATTGCAACTGAGCACCGTAGTCTCTCTGTTTACGGTTTTATGACATTTCACCGTAGTTGCAAAGTCGTATGTACTGTGCACCAGTGAGCGCGGTTCTGTTGTATGGTTGAATGAAGAAAAATTACATCCCACCTTTTTATCTAGCCTTTTCATTCCGTCTTGGATCCTTATCGTTCTTTGGGTCAACACAGCAAAACCACTGACATATTTCCCGAGACATATATCCAAGTGTCTCTAGCCAGGAACATCGTGCAATCATAGAGTCCAATCCGCGTGGGAGCAGAGAACCGATCCGTGTGATATCTCTTATAGGCTTCTTTATTCCAATTATTTTTATTCTAGGTTGTCCATCACATCTTTTTTCAACCTCGCCTACCTATTTTCAAGCAGTATACAAGGCAAACGAGGGTCAGTCATGCGTGATAGATATCAAAGCTACCCTAACCGATATAGTAAGATGACCTTCTGAAAAGACTGGTTGCCACCGCCTAGCGTACGCTGTATAGCCTCTTCGCTACCCACATTGTGCTAACGCCACACATAGGCAGTGAGTCATAAGCAGCAGTGCATGAGGACATCGTTGTGGAACACCAATGAAGACAACAAATGGTGGTGACAGTTTGATATATACCCTCACACTGTCCGAGATCAAACCGGACAATGCTGATTTTTTGATTATTGTGGTGATAATGAAGTAGAAATCTTTCCTCAACTGTATAGTCCCTTAACTACATGTTTCTTCGACGTTTAGCGGCCTTCACTCATCGTTTCGTAGCCTTCACATAACGTTCAGTAGCCTCGGGTTGTTTCCAACAACTCCGGCCTAGAGCAGAATCAACATGCTTTTGACAAACAACGCAAATGAGTTTATCAAGTGAGAATCGTGTGAACAAATCACGTAGCTTTACAGTATTGTGTGAATTTCGCCAATACCCGTGATCTAACCGAGAAATCATGATTATGCTAACTCCAGCAACGGTTGCTAAGAATGGCTACTGAACGGTGATCAGAGAGGACTAAACGATGGAAAAATTGACAGGCACCAAGTTTATTTCGCTTCTGAGTAATCGGTGCTACGAGATAACAACCAAAACCGAAGCACATGAACGTGAATGTCAGTGCTCATCAAAACTGTAGATTGGCAGTTAAAATTAGCTGAAAGTACAAGACAATCTGGTTGCTTTCCACTGGCGCCAATAATGGATGACAAAAGACAGTCGTGGACAATAACCTAGATTGAAGCATGACGACTTAAATTTCTTAGAATAAACATATAGTTCTTAAGTAAAGTGCCGCTCAAGAGATAATTCCATAGTGCGGTCCCATCAGTGGAGATGTCCAGCGACACGACAGTTGTTAACTGTTAAAAGACAGTATTCTCAGAATCACTGAAGGATAAAAATTTGATGAAAAACAAGCCTACTCCTGGACGGTCAGGTCTTCATACTTACTGTGCGATTTGCGTAGGATAAAGCATGCTAACAATTTCGACACCACGAAATACTGAGCAAAATCACCATGCAATTTTTACAAGGAGCATGAAGATCGGCTTCCTCAAGAGGAAACCTGCTCCAAGGTACCCGACCTTGAAGGAAAGGTAACTCAAATAAACTACATTTCATTGTGCTTTATCAGAGCTAAAAAGGTCTTCATAGCCTGATGAGGATTAAAAAAATGGGCTTTTGATGGAGTGCAACGAATCATTATTCAAAAAGATGGATTTCACTGAACTACTAGAAGTATGTTCTATAACATTCTGCAAAAATATTTTTTCGATACAACTGGACTGGGTGTAGACGCGGTTTGGTTATTATGCATCCAATCTTCGTGATCACCGGATAGCTGGCGAAAAAGGATCACGACTGATACTTGGGATGTGACATTTTATTGAGCCAGTTAGAGCATGTCATCATTTTTGTAGCATCACTGTAGTACGATGCCATTCCTCCAGAATCCGATGACCCATCTAATCTCATGGTTTTTTTGATAAACCCCAGCTCTCAGGTGACATCCGTTTATGAAGGAAAGCTAAAAATTAAAATGCTGCTTAGCTTGTAAGTACTGCCGAAATTTACGTTGCGGAGGCGAGCCAAACTAACAGCTTTGTTTATGGTTAAGAAAGACGTCTATGGTCAGATGAGCCATCAGATTCCTCGAGCAAGTCACTTCCATCGGGATTGCGCGTAACGGTACACCTAATTAAACAAATAGTCTTTACGCTTACCATTCTCCTGAAACTCGGTAATCAAATGTACCACTGCTCATTAATTATCTGTGGTTTAACAAATCAGGTTGCTTCTATTCGGGGCGATCGACCGTTTGAAGTTTGATATTACGTTGTTATCTGACTAGGGCTCGGTGGCATTTTGCCTTCCTTTTGCAACGTCTGGCGCCCATTCGCCAGTTTCAGTCTCCCTTTATGCTGATGCATTTCACCAGTTCAGTCTAGTGTTGACAATCGTTAACTTTACAACAACGTGCTCTGGTTGTGATTGCTATCTTGCAGTACCATCAACTCAGGGAGGAATAATGAAAGATTGGTCACAGAACAGTAAGTCGGAGAACTATACAGAAGAAGTAAGGTTTAGAATGCAGGAACACCACTGACCGCAGCACTGAGCCATATCACCTATTGTCTCCAACCGTCACTCGGGGGATCTCGTGAACCCAAACCCGATAGTCTAACTGCGCCTACGCGAACCAGTTCACTAGTTCTAGTACTTTTTTCCCATTTCGTCGACTGGCGACCCCAAGCAATTCTCTAACCATTACCTACCTCGGACAACAGTGTACAACGAGGCAGCCGTTCTGTGGGCATGTGCTGATAATGTTCCAACTGCCTTGACTTAGTATGATTAAGCGTCTGTTCTAAAGACTGAATCCCAGGACCCGGTACCTCACGCCCAACATCTCAGTTACTTACAGAAGTCTCCACCATATTGTACCAATACTACCGAGATGACGATGTTTAGACGTGGAAAGGCTCTGCATATCTTGTTCTCAGTGGCCACGTGTCGGGACCGTAGAGCAATGCCGACCTCATTGATCAATAATCCGATGTCAAATCGTCAGACCAGTAAAACCAATGCGAGAAGACACTTCATTTTATATAGGGCCGCCAGGTGAGATACAGCTACCCAAGTAACTAAGTCCATCCGCCACATTCAGCTGCTCCCCTACAAGAACAAGGTTCAGCTGTGAACCAATTCAATCCAACAGCAAGATTTTACACTTCGAAAGTGCGATACGCATACCAAACGTTTCCACATTATCGTTCAGACGATTGGGAAGCACCTGCAACTTGCTCAAATCTTCACTCAGTAGCAAATCGTCCGCAAATCCCAAGACGGACCGATACCTGTCTCAGCAAATACCAATGATACTATTCTAACACGAGGATAGAGTTATCTTCATAACTATTTCGGTGATAAAGTCAAGAAAGAAGGAAGAAAGAGGGTAACCATGACGAACACCACTTCTCAAGATGAATTTGGGAGGAACATCGCCATAAGTGCGAACTCGACTACGGCTGTTCGCCTACACAGATTGGATGAGAAATGAATTTCTCTGGCACATTCTTTAATGAGAGGCAACACCACAGAATTACACGAGCAACTGAGTCAAACGCCACTTTCAAATCAAGAAAGACAAAAATCGTGGGTTTAGGGAATGTGTGAGTACTGGATAAGCGGTGGAGGAATGTTGTATCACCTTGTTAGGCTGATCAACACACAACAATGAAGCAAAAAATTTCACGATATAGCACAAGAACACCTGTGCAGGATACTAACACACACTGAGGTTGGAAACAGTGATTCGGGCTTGAGTCTTCAAGTTCTATAGTCACACAACGAAGTGGAACGAACCAGCTGCCCCCTTGAGTGGGCAGTCACACAGGAACAGAGCGCGAAATTTGAACGGCTACCCCTACCCGCTAGCGAGAGAGGGAAGATGAAGACAGAACACGGCCGCGCGTTTATTGGTGGCTCACCAATACAAATCAGAAGTCAGGTGGGCACTATCGTCTATATACTTTTGTGGAATCGCCTTGGTCGATGGGTGAAGCAGCCAATCAAAGGGAGAAGTCTGACGAGTATTTTGCGGCCAAAAAAGTTCAACCACACAACACTCAAAACAACAGTTTCAAAATACATCGAAAAGCATAGGTTCTTGTTGGGATATAACAACAATTAAGATCTCCAACACCAGATTGGTCACCGTCTATGCCAAGGATAATGCCCGTGAGCAGCATGGACGCGATGCATGCTAAAGTAATTCCCCTGCGGTTTTTACATGAAAAACTATTATCTTTCTTGTAGAACGGCACAATCATCGATTTACGTCAGTCCCTAGGCATCTGTTTCCTTTCACAAGCTGACCCCAGGAGTTTTGTTAGTCCCGAAATTGCCATTGCTCGCAATGGTTGAAGAAGGATGACGACAATTCACCTTGTTTAGCTTCCTTATTAACTTTTAAGAAAACCCATCTCCCTCGCCATCTTCATTCCCGATAAAGGGCTGATATCCACTTGCATTGGTTAATTTGCAGGCAGAAGAGGAAGGCACACTGTTGCTGCGAGTCAACAAAACTACGCGCCAAAGTGTTCTGCCCAATGCGCAAGCCGACGCTCCTGAGAGTGAGGCAATAGGTTGTTGGATTCCTTAATCACCTCTCCTACGCTCAGTCCCCGTGGGTCAATGTTCCTAATCAATCGGTAAAAGTTGCGACTATTTCCGATAACTGTAGTCTACCAAGGTAGGTGAAACGGTCTCCAGTTGTTATTTCGTCTCCATCCAGTATCAAGTTCGGCGCTGCTGTCGTCCAGTCCTGCACTTTGAAGGTGCAAAGCACATGCTAAACCAAGCAACCGATCTCGACAGTCTATCTAGTGCCCGTTGTGCATGATCCGCAGACTCGAACAGGCCCACAACATTGTCTGCGTAATCTAGGTCACATAGCTTCCCTTCACCTCCCATTTCGACTCCTATATTCTGAATATCTCCTGAAGCGCCCGCTACATACATCTGTTCGGCTACCAGTTTTCACAGTCAATCTTAAGTCTTATCGTCAACTGACGCTGCAACTGTCCACGCATCTTATTCATTTCATTACAGTTAGGCAACTGGCGTTTTTGCTCCATTAGGCTTAGCGATGCTTGAGAGATCCAGTGTCTTTGATGAACGCTAGATCTAGGACTACAGGCCAAAACTGCTGCCAAATGCATAGCCTGCTTAATTTGATCCCAATGCTTATCTACACTGCTGCTCGTCGAAGTTCTTAGTCCCTCGGATAGTTTCTGTTCGTAGCTGTTGCGAACAGCCGAATCAGACAAACGTTCGACAGCCAATCGGGTTTGCGGCCTGCGTCGATGGCCATTCAGCTGCAGCAAAAATCGCATTAAAACTAACGCATGGTCCGATTCGACGTACGTGGTCCAGTATGATCTACAGTTCTGGACAGAAC
>LUCM01002320.1:57498-88225 GCA_008360955.1 Fasciolopsis buskii | reverse complement strand
ATGAAAAACTATTATCTTTCTTGTAGAACGGCACAATCATCGATTTACGTCAGTCCCTAGGCATCTGTTTCCTTTCACAAGCTGACCCCAGGAGTTTTGTTAGTCCCGAAATTGCCATTGCTCGCAATGGTTGAAGAAGGATGACGACAATTCACCTTGTTTAGCTTCCTTATTAACTTTTAAGAAAACCCATCTCCCTCGCCATCTTCATTCCCGATAAAGGGCTGATATCCACTTGCATTGGTTAATTTGCAGGCAGAAGAGGAAGGCACACTGTTGCTGCGAGTCAACAAAACTACGCGCCAAAGTGTTCTGCCCAATGCGCAAGCCGACGCTCCTGAGAGTGAGGCAATAGGTTGTTGGATTCCTTAATCACCTCTCCTACGCTCAGTCCCCGTGGGTCAATGTTCCTAATCAATCGGTAAAAGTTGCGACTATTTCCGATAACTGTAGTCTACCAAGGTAGGTGAAACGGTCTCCAGTTGTTATTTCGTCTCCATCCAGTATCAAGTTCGGCGCTGCTGTCGTCCAGTCCTGCACTTTGAAGGTGCAAAGCACATGCTAAACCAAGCAACCGATCTCGACAGTCTATCTAGTGCCCGTTGTGCATGATCCGCAGACTCGAACAGGCCCACAACATTGTCTGCGTAATCTAGGTCACATAGCTTCCCTTCACTTCCCAGTTCGACTCCCACATCCCGGAGACCTCCTAAAGCATCTTCCATCACCTCGTCCATCACGACGTTGAACAAGAATGGAGAGATAGGACCTCCTTGTCGAACGCCACTAGTCGTTTCGAATGAACTTGACAGTTCACCGTATACCCTAACGCGACCATAGTTATGCGAGTACAATGCTCGCAACAGGTTCACAAACTTCGTTGGCGAACCCTTCCGGTTGAGAGCACTGAATAGTGCTGGTCGATCCACGGAGTCGAAAGCACCTACCAAGTCGAGGAAGACTACGACCGTAGGGCGGCGGTGTGTGTGTGACGCGTTTCGAGTACTTGGCGAAGAATGAATATCTGATCACTGCAGCCTCGACCTGGTCGAAATCCGGCCTGTTGTTCGCGGGTATTACTCTCGCGAATCGATGTCAAACGACGCAGCATTATCGAAGCTAACACCTTAGTGACTATGAAAATTAAACTAATCCCATGATTGCTGCAGTCATTCCGGTTGCCCTTCTTGAAGATGGGTACAATCAGTGACTCACCCCACGATAGCGGGATAGGCTCCTCGTTCCACATATCACGAATCAAGGAAGTAATTGATTTCATCAGCACTTCTCCACCCAATTTGAAAAGAACTGGGGGAAGTTCGTTGGGACCGGCTGCTTTTCCCCTCTTCAGAAGCCGAATAATCGACTGCACTCTCACTTCCGCTGGGGGATCATGTGACACCTCCCAAGGATTCACAGCTCCAGGCGTCGGAATAGATACGATAGCATATGGCCAGTTAAACTGATCCTTGAAATGTTCTGCCCAACGGTCCAGTCTTTCCTGTATACCATGGATGAGCTCTCCAGTCCTATCGCACAGGACTTCACTAACCGAAGTTCGCCGCCCACCGCTGTCACGGATAAGCGTAAACAGTCTCAGACTGTCAGCTGAAGCGACCGTCAATTCCTTCTCTTTGGCTTCCTTAACCCAACGGTTTTCGCGGTAATTTTAAAGACTTACCGTCATCAATCGAAAATGGGTCCACTGTCAGAGTTACACACGCCTGTTGGCCAGCCTGCATTGAAGTGCGCACATTCAAAGAGCCGAAATTCAGAGGCTGACGAGGCTTGAGAAAATGAGCTAACAGACTGAAAACCATCTACTACACTACTTGACAATAAACCGTTGCGAGTATCGGGCGTGTTATCAATGCAGACACTATGGGTAGGCAGAAGAGGCAAACAGAAGAGATAGGCTGAATAAAAGAGAAGAACTCTGAGCAGTAGCACACTTATCACTACCCACCCCGCTCGATGCAATGGGTAGCGCAGTCCTGATTATCCTGCACGACGACCGAGACAGTATGGAATTATTTGTAGGCGTGTAACTCATGGGGAATAATGGACGGGTACTGCTAGGGAGTTCAGCCGCTAAGCAGAAGAACGATTAGGGTTCTCAACCAAAGCCTTTGGTTCTGACAAGAACCTGACCGCAAGGCAGCGGAGAATAGCTGAGTGGAAGCCCATCTACTTGGATCAATTATTTTTCCGCTCGTTTTTACGACTGAGCTGATAACTCAGATCAACCCCCGACTTGGAGGACCAGGAGAGCTTCTCTGATCTGATCCCAGTATTTGCTAGGAACCTGGGAATTCTGTTGAGACGACCACCGCATTACAAATTTCGACTGCAACGATTATTGTCTAGAATCAGCTGTGCAGGACAAGTTGGTTCTGTGCTGGTGTCAACACGGACTAGGCGAAAACAAAAGGGAGCAAGGATCAAAGCACGATTTTAGTCCACAGATGTGAATCAGAATGGCAGGCAACCTTAGATTGATCCATATCACCGGTTTCCGATGGCAACAGGCTCAATCTGCGGGTAACGACCGGAGGCCGAAAAAGAGAGGCCGCAGCGTACATGACAAAAATTGGGGTGCGCCAGAAACAGCTTGTGGTCAGGACAAACCTCGATGAGACGATCTCCGTTGTCGATCCCATTAACTGGGACAGAAAATATACATCCCATGTGCTGTTCTGTCTCCGCTAGGTACTCAAGTCAGGTACTAAACTCATCTACTGCGATCTCAACGTCCGTTGAATGCGAATTGCGAAATAACCGAGATAACTCCCGGTAGAACTCGTCTTTGGCCCCAGGGTGGCTGCATTCAGTGAGCGCACGCATAAATACAACAAACAAACGACGCCTCAATCGACTGCAATTGACACGTACCGAACCGTCAAACGGGACTTCATACAAACTACTACTGATTGGTATCCAGTTCAACAATCCACAATCGGCTCGCATGCTCAGAGAACTTCGAACACCGGCCTGACCACGAGCGCTCGAAGCTGGATCAACCGACACGCAAAGAGCGAAGCCAGATGAGGTTGCATCTGGGCTACGAAAAGTGAATACGGAAATAGGATCTTGTACGTGCATTTTTTAAGAGTTCTAGATGAGACAGCTCATTACCCCGTTTGTTTGGGCCTGCGAACATTCAAGGCAGCTAAGTAAGGCAAACACAGGTTTAAGTAGTACGTTTAGACCACTTCTTCCCCTCCTATTAGTTCTGTCACCAGATAAATCACTTGAGCCGCAACCCTTCGCGGCGTCTCGCGTGGTCCCTGCTTCGGAAGAACGGAAATTAGAAATGTCCCGGCAGAAAGGATGCTGGGGGTATACGGACTATTGCTATTTCGCGAATGCCCACACTGCAGAAGGGGTCTTTCTCTGGGATCCCTAACGGGCTCCTTTGACTCAAAAGTTATTCACAATGTAGTGAAGCGTTAACCCAGCACGGGAACTCGGAAAAAGAGTATACTTATCACTACTAATTCTTCCCGAAGCAACGGATGGCGCGGTCCTGATTATCTCGTGCGACGACCGATGCAGTATGGGATTTACTGTTTGTGCAATTCCTTGAGGATCTTTTCAAGGAAGACTGCTAAGGAGTCTAGCCACTAAACAGGAGAACCGCTAAGGTTCTTAATCAAAACCTTGGGTCCCAACAATAACCTGTTCGCAAAGCAATGGGGAGTGGTTGGGTGGAGACCCATCTACTTGAATCGATTATCCTTCTATTCACTTTTCCGATTGAGTTGTCAACTTGAATAAACCCCCAACCTGTAGGATCGGGAACTGCACGCACTGATCATCAAAGTATGATTGAACATTCTGCGTGAGGCAAGCCATCCTGTGTGGCTCGTTGGGTCATGGAGGCACGCAAGCCGTCATACCACGTCAAGACTCAGCCTCTCTATGAAGGTTTTCACAAGATTATCAATAAAGTGATATGGTTCAAAAGAAAACAACACAATGAGAGCCAATCACATTATGTGCATCTGTGAATTGGCATCTGTTTTGCCCACGGTTATTGCTAGCAAAAAACGTTTTTAATTGTATAAGGTTTTAGAATCGATGCCTACTAACCTGGTAAAGAGATAAGATAGGAGGGTGCCGGTCCACTTTTCGTGCTGTCTCGAGGGAAGGGAGTTGTCTGGAAGCTTTAGCGTAAATCAAAATGCCTGTCACTATGGCGTTAAGGAAGACGTTCGTGACACAGGTGAGTCTCGCAGAATGTTACTTGGCGCAGATCGCAGGCAGCCGAGTCGCCCTTTCAGAGTGCAGTTGGTTACTTGCACACCTGCTAGACACATGCTTTCGACGGTGGCTTCAGCGAGGAGATACGGATGCAGGTGAAACTCTAAGGCAATGTTAGTGTGGTAAGTGGGATTGGTGCAGTGATTTGCCTTGGCTTCCTGGCTCCTCGGGCAGCCTGTGAACACTGTTTGATATTGAGAAATTTTAACGCCCCACATAGTGACTGGATACGTGGCTCCTTTGATCCAACAGCGGACAAGTCCTCCGATAAGTTGTTGAAGGTAGTGTGAGTTCGCGCAAAAAAGCGTCTGTAAGAACCCAATCAAAGCGATGCAGAGAAAACTTTCATCTTAATTCTACTATTCTCTTCGACACGCTCCGGTGTTGTACATCCATATTCTAAAACAACTGGCCACCACTGAACACGCCATTGTCAGTAAATTGAAGGCACAGGACTATATGGCAAGCAGTACCACCAAATAGACGGAACACCTGGCGTATGAATCTCCGTGAAATGTGCGCGGCAGCTGTTAATATCTTGCGGGTAACAGATGGTGGTAGTAACGCTGATCATTCCTCAGCTGTTTTCAATGGGAAAAATTGGGCCTCTAAAAACGATGCGTGGATAAGCGTTTGGTTTTCTTGTTTAGCAAAGAGTTAACGAAACAACTGCGCCGCAGAAAACATCACCACTCGACCAGAAAAGAGTTAGATTGGGATAGGGAAATCAGGAACATTTACCCAGTTATCACGCTTACCAAAAGGAAAGCGCACGAGCAGCGTTTGGTTGTGGAGTTTAAATTCGTCCTTGAACGCCTGTACGCGTATTCAAGAAAGAATACCAGATTATAGTCAGGAACCTCAACACTGACAAACAACGGTTTTAATGCTGACTTGGATTCTCAATAGGCACGATAATGTCCAATTGTATCATAACGGTTTTGCGCGCATCACTAACGATACCGACGGGTGTGTCAACAACAGGAAAACAATCTGCTCGCTGGAAAGGTCGCGAACGCGCTTCGTCCGTTGATGCCACACAAATCATTCGGATTGAGCCGAAGTGGCCCAAAGGTACTGAAAGAACCAGCGCAGCAAGTGGCATTAGCGCTAACGAGAGCAGGGCAAGTTATCCGAGGGGCGAAAGAAGGCCACGGTGGTACCGCAGCTTAAAGGTAGAAAAAAGTCGGACGCAAGCAACTACCACCGTGAGGAACCTACTTGCGTGGCGAAAAGGCTTATGCAATCCAGTCGGGTGAACATCTGCGAACATAGAGGCATTCCACCTCCCCAAGGCATGGTCTAAGAGATGCTCTTATGTCCAATCTTCTGGTGTACAGACACAGATCCCGAACAAAGGTAGACGACTGCCTGATAGATCTCACCTACGTTGACTTCATCAAGGCAGTTGGTAAGATCCAGTAGCACCGACTGGTCCTGAGACTTAAATTCTTCGAAATTTCGGCAACACCGGATCAGTGGAATGAGGATTATGCGCGAGGAAAATCATTCGCTGAGGGTCGTCGATTGGTATTTCGCCTGGCACGAAACGAACAGTGGTAATGCAAAGCCCTGTTCTGAGGCCACTCTAATCATCATCGCTCAGCGTCAAACAGCAAAGCAAACCTCATTGGCCGCTGCCTTTTCCACAAGATTACATGCTCCCATAAATAGAGTGAATATCCAACGGGAACAGGGAGTGGACCTACACAGGTGCGAAAAGACAAGATGCTGCTGCAAACAACACACCGAACACAATCTAACTGTACAAACGCACGTGTTTTCAATCATTATGACTCGATAGAAAATGACAACACGATCGCCACTGTTCACGGCTCACTGATATATCCTTCAGTGTCTCCAGTCAGCTAGTTGACGAGTCTTTCGGACCCCAACCACGAAGGCGTGAGAAACCTACTTTACCTAAGTCCGCTGTACACTTTCTCATCCCACGTTGCCACGTCATCTGTTGGCCTCCACATGACCTCTTCAATTCCTTGGGAGGAACCCGAAATAGGGCATGGTATGGTAGACGAGCGTTCGTCATACGCAACACGTGACCCAACCAGCGTAGTCTACTTAGTTTCATACGATGAAATAAGGTATTCTGAGAACCGAAACCTAGTACTAGATGCCCAACCTCCACATTAACCACCCGATCACTACATTCAATCCCAGAGATACTACATAGACATCGGTGGTCAAAAACCTCCGACCGACGAACATCTCCCACACGCGTACTCCATGTCTCGCAACCATACAACAGAACTGGACGCATTGCGGCACAGTACACACGACCTTTCAACTTCAGTCAAATATCAGGCCGACACCCCAAATGTTTCAGTCCAGCGTAAGTTGCTCGAGCCTTCGATATACGCGGATTTACCTCTACTGACGAGCAGCTACCAAGGCCACCTTTATTCTTGTTGTCTACATTCGATTTACCAGAGGTTTTAAAATCCCCATGCGGAAAATCCAAAAGTCCTACAGGTAGTCAGGGAGACTTCCAACAAGCAGCTGGGATGCTTTATTCGTTGATCAGAGGATTAACAGTTACTAGCGGATCATCGTAAATGTGTTCGTGCACAGTTCGTCTCTCAGCATATGCGTACTTAGTCCTTCCAAATCCGTTGTTTCGGCTAACCGATGGCGAACGCAGCTTGTAGGTAAGGGTTATTTTCCCCGTTTAAGACCGGCGCCCATACCGAAAGGCTCTGTGCTGCCGCCAGGAGCTTTCTATGCTATTCGTCGTCCGCGAGGCCGGTTGTCGCACAGCAATTTCAAGTTTCTGTACACTAGCCACATGGGCCCACGACTCGAGTTTGGGGATGCTGCTGGATCCCCAAGTACAGTTGTGGAATTTACAAAGTTAGAGGATGCAATGAGCTACAATCCGCCTTGTCTTGGGGCTACGGAGGTCCAGCTACGAAGATCGGCTACAGCTTACCGGGCAGATCCGGGAGGCCTGTCGCCGTGAGGGCCTCTCGGGGAATGGGATGGGAGCTCTAGGTTGTTTTCCAGTGACTGGCCAGGGACACGCGTTTACCCTTAAAAAGCTGGAGTGGAGTGGATTATCTCTGATCTATCCCCCATCCAGGAGAGCGATCAGGTTGCGGAACTCGTTACCAACAAGTACCAAAAAAGAATAACGATCACAAGTTGAATTAAGCAATGAATAATTACTTGTGGGTGGAATAGCGCGACTCCTTCGGATAGAACGTCGCACGAGATCGAAAGCGATAAGGCTTACACAGGTGGACACTGTCTTTAATCAATGAACAGTGGACAAAATCCATTACCGATCTAAGAATGGCAGCAAAACCAAGTAATCATAGCTTAAATCGCACTGTATCACATGTGGCTCAAATTACGTCTGTTGGCCAAGCAGAGTCCACAGAAGGTCCCTGTACAGCTTCGACAAGAGTTGGGAACCTTCCGGAACGTTTTAGGGCTCTTTAAGATATGTCATATCTTAAAAGATGGGTACTTAATGACGTTTTTAGTGTCTTTAAAAAAGCCAAATACGTTGCTGTGGTGAGAGTATGTTTACGCCCCCATTTATTCATGTCCAAGCACAACTCCTAAAAACCTAAAGAACTTCGCAATATTCTCGTTGTTATGGCCTACGAACAAGGAATGAAGATCTTCATGAAACTAGACAATGTCTTGGTATTCCGTAACATTTTAGAGGGAGAACTTAAAAATTTGATTCGAAATAACCATCTTTTACTACTTTGGAAACAGTTTACGATTACCTAGGCTTTTATGGTCTTCAAAAAACAGCCGGTTTAAAAGGAAATGTTTGAATAAAAAATTCCAACTTATCCACAGAAGCGTTCTCCATGTAAAACTTCTGATACCCCCTATGATAGTGAGGATTACTTAGATTACGGAGCCAGCATACTAGCGTGGCCTGAGTAACCCGTCGTTGCGGCTTAGCTATCATCGAAGACAACCAATTCTACAGTGGACTAAAAAGCTGACTTCAATGCGCACCAACGAATAAACAAAAAGTTCACAACACAGTCTCACTTAGAACTGTCTGTTGCTGGGATATAAGTTAGCATGACTACATGGAATGTCCCGAATATCATTATGCTACAAGATGCTATTTTGTGATGAAATAGTTAAACTGACCGGCGGTTGTCAAGTGGACCAAGCGTGCTATCACGAAAATCTAGAGGTAAGAAGCTGAGGGCAGCCGACTAAATTGGTAATAGATGACGATTCGCTCTCGCTCGGCTGATATCATAGCAGATCTGATGGGAAATTGTCCAGCTCGGCCATTTTAAACCAGAGGGTCGGTTGCCGGTTCCCCTTCATCTCATGAAGTGGGCCCCGGTGGCTATGGGGCACGTCCATCTTACTATGCTCATGAGTTAAGCACTCAACTGCAAAAAACGCTGTTTCGCCATTTAAGGCATAAAGGCAAATGAAAACTAGTAAACATCCTTGAGGATCAACAAAAATAGTTTCACTTTATCCGTCGGTGTACTTCACAGGAGTGCTGAAGATAAAAAGGAAGCGTCTTCAATCAGATCATGAAAAAATGACCCCAAGAAAGACTACAACCTTTTCTCAAGCATTGTTTTTGCATCATTAGGCGGGAAAAATATGGCTCCGCAGGTAGTGAACTTGCCTCCGAAGTGGACAAGATAGTCCAAATCGCTCGTAGTAGGGACGAAATTAGCCTTCGTTGAAACAACTTGAGGACGATATGGGGACTGATTTAATCCCCATTGAGAACGACTTGGTGCCATTTTTGCCCGATATGGGAATGATTTGGGGTTTACTTTTCCCACTTTGGGGTCGATTAGGGGTCGATGTTTGGATCATTCCAGGGAAGAAAAAATGAGTTAACTGGAATGGCAAAACTACTGAAATAAAAAACGGGACAAGGCAGGAATTCCTATGGGGCTTACTTTCAATCCCTTCCAGCCCTGTGGAAGCCCCCACCAAATAGCTATCCTTCATTACATAGGCTTTGCAGTGCTGCTTTCTCCCTTCTTCATTTACACCCAAAAAGGGAACAACAACTGAACTTTGATGTACTCTTACCCCTCTGCAATTTTTATCAATGTCCCAGTCTCTCACCGGAAATTATCACTATTTCATCACCTTGTTTGGTGCCGTATAAAAAGAATGAAAAATAGCAGACGACAAGAATACGTCTACCGGCAACTCTAGTCTTTATTTCTCACACCGAATTCCCTTCCCCTGCCTGTAACTATCTACAAGCGAGTGTCGGCACGTTTCCTTCGCCCAGCTTTCCTCATTTCACCTGAATGGAATCTCTGGAAATACATTATTAGGCCAAACCTTAAACCCGAGCACTGTCTCGGTTATTCCCGTATGGTCTATAAAGTTGGGATATTACCATAACAAAAAAATGTTAGAAAGAGCTGTATAACGCAGTCTTGTTTAAAAGGTTCTAACTCACCGGTCTCAGTCACCGGTTTAACCATCAACGCTAGCGTGCTTGCTATGTCCTCCAATCTTGTCACCAAATGGTTCACGGAGTCCTTTCCTTTAAACCACTGATACGCGACTCCGGCAACCTTACAAGACTCGTTAACCACCGGGTAGTTTGACACGCGACTCACGAACTCAGCCATCCCAGCGAGTGACCGCACGCAGCAGAACAACAATGCGGACTGGAAGAAACACCGCTTGAACCCAAGGTCAGCATAGCTCATTCCAGTTACAGTTACAGTTCCAGCTAGATTACAGTATGGTCCAGATTCTCGCACCGAAATCTCCTAGGATCAGACGATGCTTCGACAACAGGTGGGTGGAAACCCGCTTCATTTCAGCGATTGAAAGCAGAGGGATTCCACCCGTGTGAGCTTCATCACCCACAGTCTCTTCAGATGATCGTCGGACGGAATCGCGCCACCTTACTGGCGAGTAGTCGTCTAGTGCTGACTTGAACTTGTGGTGGTCCTACTCTTCTGCCACAGCTATCGGCGGCGAATTCCAGAGTTTGGTCGATCCCCTGGAAATGTGATAGACAAGTGGCCATCCAGCAGACTCCAGGTACACTACGTTAAGTTCGGTTGGCACAGGACGGAATAAATTAAAGGGCCAACCGAACTTCCAGATTTCCGCCAATGGTATCCAAGAAATTCAGATTGCACATCTTCGAGTATTATCTTCTCCCCCTTGGCGTTGGTGTTCTAGCGATCTCTATTCCACTGGAAAGGAGTGACAGAGAAACAGCAACTCATCTCACCCGCGGTGAGAGTGTGACTACCCTGTGTGAGCTAAAAAGGCCTCGCCCTGTCAAAATTAGTGTACGCCTCTCTATCGTAAAGACGTATCTAAAAGCTCTTGGCAGTATGTTTGAAGCGGAACATGAATTTGGTCCTCCGGACTGCTTGTTCAACCGAATACTGACCACCCTGTGTGGCCGCTATTTGCTCGTTGTTCGCTCCGTTCGCACGCTGCCGTTAAAATATACTCAACCTCCTATAGCTTTCAACTGTCTTTTCGTTGTACCGGTCAAATATCTCGGTTGTTAGTATGGTTATCGGACACAGTTGGGTAAGGATGACGCACAAGTGGTCGAAAAGTCTAATTGCATGCAAGAGTAATACAAGATCCGCGCCAAGACAACTGGTCTCACATCTCTCAACCGCCCCGTCTGGCAACTCATTCAACCCATACATTGCAATGTTTCTGAATGAAATGCGCCCTGGCTCTCTGCCGAAAGCAGCGGTTTACCCGTTTTTCTATTTCCCGCGTAGATAGTGACTTCATGCTGAAGGATCTCCGGCCGTCTCCCACATGGAAAATTAAACATTTTGAACGGCCCAATCAAATCGATTCAGACCATTCGGCTCTTCATTGAGAACAAGCCCAAGCCACTTTGTTGTTTTTCAGATCGCCAGTGACTAAGCCCTTCATTCAAAACAATAGGGAAAACGTAGGCCGACAATCGGATGGGAGGACTGTTTTGTATACATCGCGGTGCCGACTTGGAACCGATGCGACTTCAAATCACGGCAGAGCGGTTCAGAGTGGATACTATTATAAGGCAAGGGTTTTCGAAAAGTGCAGCACGAGCGGAAACGTGCCGGTCTCGTATGCAAAAAACAAACGTAAACAAACAAATTTCACAGAAATGATATCAAGCTTCATACTAGATTTTCGAGAAATTGAGTTTCAATAACAATCGATTTTACCCGAAAGATAAGTGCCGCTAGAAGTCGTCTGTATATGACCTCCGGTCGGCTTTTTGACTATCCGTTGCACCTTCTCTGTGTAAGTGTATGGACAAAGTCTGATTGCTGTTTTCCAAGTGTTGGTCAGCGTACTTCTTACACAGAAGAACGAAGAGCTCTTGATTCCCTTATGTAGGCGCTGAATTCAAACTAAAAATTACTCCCCATGGTTTTCTTTGCAGCTGCGGCATACCGATTAGTTTGCTTCAAGAATCGTAGCATTTCATAGGTCCAAGTTCTGATGGTAGGCTTATGACTCGATAGCCGGCCGATGTCTTCGTAGTATGTCTGCAATCAATTTTTCGTCAAATCTGCTAGTAGAAAGCTGCTTGGGGAGTCCAAGCAACAATGTAAAGTGGAAGGCCTCATAGGTACACGGATTTCGTGTCAGCTAAATATAATTAAATTTAAGAAAAGCGAAAGGATGGTAAAGGAAGGAGAAAAGGAAGATGGCAAAACGAATTGTATCTCATCCAATACACACCGCTGATATGCGGGAAGACTTGAGAGTTAATAATACTTCACTTGCAGAAGTATTCAAGATGACCTAAGGGAAACTGGCAAGGAATCCTATCAAACCCAGGGATAGTCAATACTCAGGGTCGGACTTCCCGGGTTTTGGCACGTTGCATTTTCAAGTAACCGCAATGCTTGGCCATGCAAACTACACCACCGCGCTAATGCTGCCAGCAGAACGTGGACACCAGTGTGCGTTTCACACTAGGGTTCATATTTAGCAGTTTAGTGGGACGGACATCGAGAGCCACCCCGAATGGTAAGTCACCACATGTGGACAGAGAAGTCTCAGATGAACAGATACGTTTTGTCTTTCTGATGACGTTCATTCAAATCACTACGGTCTGTTTCATTTTGGCTCTGTCAGCAACATTGGTTCTGCTTTCGTTCTGTCCGATCTCGGAAATATTGTCTGGCTCGTCCGCGAATCCTGGCTCCAGTGTTCTCCATTTTGCCAGGCATAAAATGTGTCTCATGAGGGTTCCTTCAGCCATTTATCCTTCGTGCATCACAAATGTTTAGAGATGCTGTTCTGCAGGGCTACATCATTTTCTGGGAGCCTGGGCCACCGGCTGGGTTCCATTCACTACAGTTAGTATCGGAATTCACTGCTTCCTGACGGAAGGGATCAGGCTGTTTAGATTAACACATTTGGAGCAGCTTCCTTGGTGCAACTTCCCAGCCTGACGGCGACGTGAGTCCTCGGAAGTTTCCGCCGTCTCATTTATGTTATAGAGAGTGGCGTTTTTGTTTTCGAGTGACGCTGCGGTAAAGAGAAAGGACCTTGAACGCAGTGGACTTGCCGAGAGCTCCGCTGAAGTGACATCAGCGTCAGTTTTTTTGATCGGCTGGTTCCTTTTCATTGCCGTCGACGTCGTTATGGCTGGCAAATGTCAGCTGGCTCTTAGAAATATACCACCTTCATCGTAATTCCCACGGTCCATCGGCGGCTGCGGCCAGCTCATTCTCGGATGTTGAACGCGTAACAAAGACGTGGCCACTTGGTGCGCTGAAGGCTACCGGGACCAAATTTTGACAATGCATAGGATACCCTGATAAGGAGCACACCGTGGAGGGGACAGAAGTGCGGCAAACAGCCGTCACATTGCAACCTCATATTCGTACTTTCTGTGGAATTGGCTAAGTTAACTGACTCTAGTTTCACTTGTGGGAAGCAAAGTGATACCATTTGTCGCAGATACCGCAGTGCAAGGACATGGATCGGTGACCAACAGTTAGCTTGTGGCACAGATCCGAACATGTAAAAGACGCTGTTAGGCCAATTGACGCTCGTCGAATCCACAGGCAAGGCTCCCAATGGGCACAGAGCTGACGGATGTAAACCAATCCGGATGCGCGTCTTACCGTCGCAAATACTTTTCTCCTGTGGAAACTGAAGTGGCGGTATTTTTGAATACGGTTTGATTTTGGTTGCTCATTTGCGGTATTTACTAAACGTCCACCCCCGCGAAACGGCCATGTTTTTGCGGGCGTTCAAACAGTTTGACGCAACTCGTCCACCCTCGATAACTGATAGTTGTAACTGTCCACCCCGCGATAACTGGTAATGGTTGCTGTTAAATGTCAGCTGATATAATTTTTCAACATGGTGAAAAAGTGATCAATCAGAAGCAGCGAAGCTAGGACGATAATATTGATGTTATTTTGTACAGAAAAATACGAAATGTCCATTTAGCATGGCAAACCCGTAAAAAGTAATGTCTGTGGTAGTGAAAATGACCTTTTTTTATGGCGTATTTTCGTTGATGGCTTGGAAATTGAAAAGTTATATAAATATCTGTCTGCCCCAAAATAGCGAGAATGTCTATGTAAATATAATTTACATATACATATGTATATGTATAAATATGTATTTTTACATGTGAACAAATGTATGCACCGGGGTGATATAATATTTGTATGCACTTTTGACTGCTTAATCGTCACATGGATTGTGTTTGTCAATTTAATGCGTTTAGGTATGACTGAAATCGATATAAAGTGGCCGAAAATGTGTATATTTACTTGTACATATATGTAACATATATATATATACATGTAAATGCGAAAAAATGTGAAGAAATAAATGTGCACCTTTAGATATAAAATGTGGACATTAAAATGGCGGAACTTAAGAAATCCGTATACGCGTTTATAGTAGACACATACTTCTATGTATATATACATATGTAGATATATATGTATATATATGTATATATATATGTATATATATATATATGTAAATATACATATATATATATACATATATACGTAAACATATATATACATATTTTTATATATATATGTATATTGACATATATATATACATATATAAATATACATATATATATACATATATATATATGTATATGTATATATATACATGTAAATATACATAAATCAACATATATACAACCATTTATGTTTCCACCGGACATGTACATCATATACGCTGTTGCACCCACATGCACAAGTAAGCTATTAAATAAATGTTCTTAAACAATTGTGGCCCCACGAGGGAAGACTACTTATGCATAACTGCGTATAGTAATTGACGTCAACGCAAGCAATGAATTCCTTATCTGAAAATACATGCATTTACTCGTTAGCCACCTAGTCGTGCGATATATGCATATAATGCCTAACGGCGAAACGTACGACCCCTCTGCCAACCCCGTGTCATGTTAATCGCCTATAAGCATCTCTAGGCAAACACAAACCTGTCTGCCTAAGCATACACTTCTAACATTTACATGCGTACAGTGGACTAGTTTCACTACTCCTAAACGAATGAGCACCAAAACCCCAACCTTTGTTGCGCACGTGAAAGAAGACTCACGTACCAACAACCTAATACACACAATGAACTCATGACAGAAAAAACCGATTTTGGAAATCGGTGCCAGTAATCAAATAGTGGTGGCCCCATAGGGGCCGTGGGGGCGTTCTCGTCAATCCCGTCCCTCCCGCGGTCCTTGTTCCTTGCATATCCGTCGTCCTTCGTTTGCCTCCTCTTCATCCGTCCGACGTCTTCTTGGGCTCATTAGGTCTATCTGCAATGGAAATGGTGAGTATTAGTATTAATAACGCTTACCTTGTGCTGATAGACAATGCACACAGATGTAGACTTCTTGGCCCAGGTAGTTGGCGCAATGCGAGTGAATCCAACGTTGGCATACGTCGCATTGCACCCATTCGGTTGTGTCGTCCAAATCCACCACGGGCTGCTCCAGTCTGCAGACGCCACATAGGTCCTGCGTGATTGGTGACGGTGGCGGCTGCGAATGCTTGCGTTTCTTCAGCTTTTGTATTCTGTAGCCCGCAGAAGTCATGACAGCGTGCTTCCTAAAGTTAACTAATTGTAAGGGATCACCAACGATTTGTATCTCAACGTCGTCAGTGTCCCGAGGCGCAAGGGAAGCCTTACGTTTTGAAGACGCAGGCAACCTAACGGATGACGACGTAGCGGGAATCCGTTCAACCGTCTTCCGAATTCCCCGTGTCCCAGCACTGCAGATGGCATTAGCGACAGGTTTCCTAACTCCAGCGTGGTCCTCCGTTGGCACCACGGTGAATTCCTTACCTTCCGCTACCAACTGAGCCATATATCGTATTTGCTTTAATAGACGCCCTGATGTGGTCTCGCTTACTGTCAAAGAAGACACGTAAAGGTCGTGACAAGCGTCCCCAAAGAGGGACATCTTATCTTCTTTTTTGAAAGTTAAATTGTCCTCTTCGACGACGCAGTCCTTCTGGGGTGAGGGCGGCTGGCGTTTGTAACCGTCGCATTCATACCCCCATCGGCCTACTGGAAGTCTGGCTGCGTCATACCTAAGGAAGCAGCTGACACGCAATATGTGGCTGCATGGTAACAACCACTGGTTCCAGAAGGTGCACGTGCATGACGGCTGAACGCCCATCAATACACGTGCACCGCAAGATCTGGAACACCCTACCTCCCAAGACCGGCCTACCTTCTGAAGGTAAACTAACTTATGCGCCTCCAGGTGGGCCTGGAGTGCATTTCTTGCGAACTGACTAATTCTGCATAGCAGGGCACCATACACCTCCAGGCCTGTGGGTGGGACGTAGATGCCCAAAAATTCCCTAGTGACGCGGCGACGCCTAGCCTCGTCTAACTCTTCCGTGCGCCGTAGTATTCTCGTGAATACATCAAAAAGCGTGGATCTCATTGACAGACCACGCTTTAAATGCCTATTTTCTACCTCAACCCTATTAGTGGTAAAAATACCAAAGTTTAGCGCCCACTTTACACTGTACTGTGCCCACATAGACTCATACGGCAGCCACGCACGTTGAAGGTACGTGAGCGCCGACGGACACCGAACTCCTATTGCAGCCTTAAATTTGTCAAAGTCGACCTTGTTAGATGCAAACACTAAATTGCGCATCCACTGATGAATGCGCTTTCTGTCCCCTTCGACGCTTACCGGAAGGCTACCGCAGCGGCGACGCATGTCCATGAGGACATGAAACCTACAAAATATTACACAGGCTTCTGGGTATGCAGCTTGAAACGCGTTCAACTGCGCCAAGCTGCGGTCAACGATTATCGTCCTAACCTTTCCCGTCGCAGGCAACATATCCTTCATAGCAATAATCGCCCTGCGGTAGCTTGCTCCGCTTTCGTTAGGGAGCAGAGCATAAAACAATGACCTTCCTAACCCACTATCATCTACTATCATAGCATGCCACAGCACGTACCCACCGCAGTTAAGCTGGTGGGTTGCGTCTGCTAACATAACCTCGCAGTACCGTTCAGCTAAGTGGCTGACACTATCAGGCACGAAGAACGCAAACCTAACTACATCCTCCCGTTTCAGTAACCTGAGACTACCTTGTCCGCGCAATAAGTCTTTTACGCGAACGACGTCGTTCCGGTCATCCATTAACCGGAATTTACGCCTAAGATTATCAACATCCCGAACTGTAACTAGACGGTTGAACTTTTCCCGCGCATATAGACAAACCTCTCTGGAATTTCCAAAAATTTCCATTAGGCTAATTACGTGCGCCTCCTGCTCGGCGGCTAATTTACGATTGCGCGCGTAATAATGGACATGAGAACGATGGAAGGAATGATTGTGTTGCAGACAACTTCCCACCACCTTATACTGCTTGCTAACTGCACGCAACATGACGAATGCCGGGCAGGCAATATTTGGAAACCTGCAAATAAATATTACTTGAAAAAATAACACATACCGACGACCACCTTGACTTCTGCGACGATTGTGGACGCAGCAATACTTGATCCTGTAGTAAGGAAAAGAGGAGGGTAGAGACCGCGGATGCTCTCGGAGCCAATTTCCGGAGCTGACACTGTGATATTTATAAAACGACGTTAGCGTCTTATGCTGAAAAAGCCTAAAATCAGATTCAAAATCAGAAAAACTAAAATAAAAACTTCGAACGTAACGTCTAAATAACTCAGAATCATCAACGTGGGTTGCAGTAGCGTGTGCACGGACAGCCATGACAGCCATATGAGCGCAAGTGACGCAATTTCCGGTTTCACCAACTTTTATACCCCTAATTGCCCGTTTAAACAATGATCACCTCATCCAGAATAACATTTTCTTAATTTCCGAAAAATGCCCAATAATATATTCAGACCATTTCCATAACTATTCTGTTTTAGCTTCACAGGACCGACTTTTCAACGTGGACGTTTAGTCACTAACCTCATTTGCAGTTGCTGAGTGTGTGCTTTTTACAGGCTGCGTCGTTGAAGATGGCACCAACAAACTGTCCAAAGCACATCTGCGATACTGCGTCTTAGTTCTCAGTGGCTGGCTTGAAGTTTCATGCTGGCGGCGTCAACTTCTGGAGTCATTGTGCATGCTTCAGCTTCATTTGGCACATGAAATCAACAAGTTACCAGTATAATGTCTTCGTTCATCGAGTGTTTCCTAACGCGGAAAATAAAATGAGACGTCTACTCTACTCTGGCTGCAAATCGCCAGTCGGATCAACTTTTCGGCCGCTACCTCCAATTTCCACCAACTCCATTAAGAAGACCAAGTCCAGCATACAAAAGTTAGTATGTTGATCAAAACCAAATGTCCTACAACATACCGGTTACTTGTTTTGTCGGATAGTCTGTTCCCTCGGGAATCATCGACTTTCGCGTGCGGCATTTTTGCGCTGCTTGTGGAGTGGGTTGTCCAGTTCAAAGACACCGCAGCTGCGTGGATCTTGGATCCGGGTAGATGTTATCACAGCTTAATAAACACCGCGTGCTTGTGCAAGAAGGCGATGATAATTTCGAAATTTAGCCCCACGAAATGCTTAGTGCAGAACACCGAGTGCCACAGGACCCGAGTCCGAAATGAGTGGCCTAAAGAAATCTGTTTTTTATGAAAAGAATCTGCAAGGTCAGTTAATCAATAAAAGTAACCCCAGACAGAGAAAGCAGCTAGAAGGACCTAACAACGTCCCAGGAGGGCGTAGTGAAGAAGGAAGCGCACCGCAGCAGGCCTTATGCGGAAGTCGTAAGGGCATGAAGCACCACGATCAAAACGAAACGGAGAAGCGATCCCCAGAAATAGACATGCTAGATGATGGCGTCAATATCCTCAGTCGAAAGCTTATGGTGAAATGAAGAAGGCGATTAAAACGCAGGCAACAGCGAAAGCTTAGTCTGGTTCCGAGGATCATCGGTTCAAGTAAGATGGGCTTGTTAAAGAACTTCAGGACTATTAAAGGTTTAGAAAGTCGGTTTGCGGAACCGAACTGGGAGGGACTTGGGACTCGTGGCAGCATAACTTGTTCGAACTTAGTACGCTCTCATCAGGAAACAGTTTCTGCCCATGGCGGTGTCCAGTCTTCCGTTAATGAAATCTGTGTTATCATGAGGTGCTGATGGACGTTAGAACTGGGTGAATGGTCAGCTGGAGCCCTCAAGAACAAAATTAGGACCTAAATAATATGCTCAGAAAAAGCCGTTGCTCGACTGCAGTCATGCTGCTGAAAAGCAGGGTTTAAAGAACAGGTTGAGGCCTGATTTGGCCATGTTTCAGGTGGGTGACTGCGTAGCAGTCTGCCGGCATTCTTCTCAATTAGGTTACATGAAACGGTGAAACAGAAACACGGTTGAAAGAAACATGAGGCCCTGAAGACGGAAACAAAATCAAAAACCAAGCACCGAATCGGATTACAATGTGGGCTAAGCTATAGCCAAAACAAGGCCTCCAATCAGATGTTCCGCCCGAGGCTAATTTCATGGTAGGAAAGGCCTTGAGGCAAATTATTTTCGGATTTGCCTATAATGCGGATAGCCTCAAGCATCATCGAATCATTGTGTGCAACTTTCAAAAGAGAAGGTGCTCTCAGCAAAAGCTTACAAAATACGCATAAATCCAAGTAGCTGACTGAGCTTGCCAAAGAGCACTACCATCGCATCCGCAGCATCGGAGGATGGATTATCTTAGCACAACCAACGTACCATGTCATGTAAGAGATATTTGTTGCACGCGGGCAGGATAAGGTGGAGCAATGCCCAGTCGTAAAAGTGGCCAACGTCATAAGGAAGGACAAAAATCACAAAGAACCAGTAGTTAGATTGTGCACAGAAAAATTCGCATGTGCACCTCTAAGTTCACGCCGCCAAAAGTAAATCACACTGCGTCTGCATGTATCTCATCTCAATTTTCAGCAGCGATGAAGATATCAAGTCTTTCAAATACTGAGAGTAATGACTATTACATAAAAAGCGCTGATAGCGAGAAATTTCAACTTACGTCGCATCACCGGGGAAGGTGATGCGAGTATTCTACGATACTGGGAGGATGATCACGCGCGGCTGCATGAAAATGCCAAGCGCCTACATGTAAACGGCAGCAACAGGTATAATGTTGCATGAACGTCATTCTTACTCTACGTATTGGCTGTGACACAGGAGAACGAATCAAAGCATTCGCAGTTATACCATCTTTTTATTCAGGATGGACGCCATCCAAAGGCGGATAACAAGAAGCTCGGAGAAAGTGGATACTGGAAAGTTTGTATGTGCACGTCAGAACTGTCACCAGACACGGATGAGTGTGTCGAAGGAAAATATGACAGCCGGTAAAATGGCCACCGCTTGTCCTACAAGACGAGTGTGCATCTTCCAAGAAGCCACAAAGAGAAAGCCGTACTGTTTTGTTGAACGTAGGAATTCTCGGAGCGGCAAGAAGAAAACAGTCGATTACCGTACAAAGTCTGAGAGAGGCAGTTGGACATGGGCTTTGCAAGTTAAGAACAGAATTTGGAATAGAAAGCAAAATACGAAGTGAAATGTCGAAGCAAAGGTAGCAAGGTGCGTTGGGAGTGGCCTGAGAAATGCAATGTTCATGCTTAATTACGTGATCCATTTTAAATATTAAAACAGCGATTCGAACGAGTCCTGGTCTCGATTCCGTCGGCCAGCGACTCAACCCGATTTATCCAATATTAAGTTGCACACACAATATGAGGCTGCAAAACCTCATGGTAAGGCATAGCTCGAGTGAACGTGGAATTCAAGATAAAAACGAAATTGGCGCATGTATTCTAGGGTATTACTAAAAAGCTAAAATATGTATCTAATAAATTAGTCGCGGTCACTATGGTGCCCAAGAAGGGGCCACTGATAAAATAAATCGCTTCAAAATAAACAGATTTTCGAGTTTACCAGACGGAATTTTCTAGGAAGCGCAGCCGTTTTAGGGCCAGTATGGAAAGATGAAGAAAGGCAGAAGAAAGTAAACCACCTAAATTACAGTTACATGGCAATATTGCGGACGTTGCTATGCCGTAAGGGAAACTGGGGCTAGACTGCATTCTTTGACTGCAGATGATCGCTGAAGGCCCCATTCTTGTTTGCTTGCTGGCCGTCCGTTGCATTCTTGTTAGTTCAAACAACGGTTCTTGCACACTTGAAGTGTGCCTGACAGTTTTTAGCTTTTCTTGGTTTGCGTGATTCGTCCTGGCTTATCGTTGATAAAAACTTAGATTGCAATGCCTTTCGTTTCTCTGCAAAGGATTTTGTTAGACCTCGCCTTGAATAATGCATTCAGGCACGGCTACTATTCCTCGAGAATGGATTCGATTGATTATAAAAAACTATGCGAAAACGAGATGCAGACGACCTTGAGGGTCAAAACAAGGGACCCAACATTGGCGGCCGATTGACATGAGCTTGGTCTTAAGGAAATTGAGATGGACTCTTTAGGTCTGATTGAGGCCTTCGTATTACTTAATGTTCTGAGTGCAACTCGACCGACAGGTATTTTCTACGTAGACCTCTATCTCAGAACTAGGGGTGACCGAGAGGAACTGAGGAAGCGTCACCCAAGACATGCAGCCCAAGCGCATGCGTTCAATAATGGGGTCGTAAATGAGTGCAGTCTGTTGTCCATAGGTAACGTGGAGGCAGAGAAAAATGAACATATTAAGGTGGAACAGCGTCCCGAGCGAAATGAGATAAACAAACTTAAATGTATTCACTGTATCTAAAGGTGAACTAGGATATTGCAAGTTCATTAAGACAACCAAAGTGATAGTAGACCTGCGCAGACGGATTGAAGAAAGTCGTTTTGAATCATCTGAAAGATAAGTTCGACGGAACTCCACGGACGCCGCAAAAAAGATGCAAATAGTAGCAGTGGATGCCAACATTTTGCATACCATCGGAGGAACTCTGAAGGCCCGCTCGGCCCTTTGGGTCACTTGTGCCTTGTGACCACTGACCTGAAACCTCGTGAGCTGACCTTGAGGTGTTACGGTGGCACACCGGTAACGCATGGGCAGGTTAGTGTGGCCCATGGGCCGGCGTCTTGTATATAATCAGCGGGGGAGGCCTGTTTGCAGAGCGTTTTTCTGAGTTTCAGTCTGTGTAGAGGAGGCTGACTTAGACTGTTTATATTGCCTTGATCCTTTGCAGAGGCTGTCACGGAAAGATCGACGCGGTGGGGAGTTGTCGACTTTGCTTTTGGGACACAAAAGAATAATGTTGGAAGCTACGAACATCGGCCGACGATATACCAATCTGGACGTTCAAGTGGCTGGACGCTAAATGTTCGTCCTGTGCACGCTCAACTGGGCTGAGCTGAACTTCGGAATCATTCAAGACTCCCAACGACTCGTCAGTGACTGCGAGAGAAGCAGAGGAATGGAGGGAGCCACCCAACGGTCAATTGCCGTAGATTTGGTACTTTCCATTCTGTTCGGTAATAAATAATCCGTGTTGCTACCCTGTAGTTCTCATTCTGCGCTGATGCCATGGATCCATGGATCCAGTTCGGGCTTTCCGCTTTGTACGTGGCTTTTGCCGATGACGTTATGAGCTGGCAGACCTGATTAGGTTGTATAGGTGTTGATCCTGGCTAGTAGTCTTAATGGGATTTGGCTCATGCGGGATTCTTAATGTTCAATGCAGAATGTGACTCATGTGAACCGCATCGAAGAGCACTGTCCCGCGTTCAACATACTGTACAGTTGCTTTGTCGGGTTTGGTTGTGTAAGTGTTGATGTTGGGGGATACATTTACTGGCCGTCGGCCCATGCTGATTTTCCTTTTGAGTTGTCAGTTTTGGATTGTGATGCATGTGGATCTTGAAATGCCTTCCCTGAGGTTGAGGACTGTGCTAGGGGTGTCGATAGGGTAGATTACGTGCGATTTAAACTGAAAAGTAAAAATACACAAACGATTACGCAACGGATGGCTGGATGACCGGTTGCCTAGTGTAATCCAGTGTAATCACCAGCGGCCACCAGAAGGACTAACTTCCGTTTTTCCTTGTTGCCGCACACGCGGACTTGGCGAGCCTCAAGTGCAAGTAGCCGGACGGCGCATCTAGCCAAAGGTCGATGTACAGGGAATTGTTTCGGTCTGATCTGAATATCACTGTCTCGGTTGCATATTAAATGGTTGTAAAGGACAGGTTGTGCTGCGCTGTGCTGAGCATCGTTGTGTAGGTATTGGTGCTGGCTGGTATGCTTGCTGGGCCTTAGGTCGCGTTCTACTTTTAGGTGATATATGTGCGTATATTTATAGGTATTCTACACCGGCTGGAGAACAATCATGGTGCCAACACAGCAACACGTAAATGGAACTTCACAGAAAAGCGACAAACAAACCAACCCATGGTGGCTGAAACGCATAATGGCTTTTGGATCGCGTTGCTCTATCCGCTGTTGTGAATTGCTTGTCGGCGTGAAAAATTGAAAGTCTATCCCGGATAGCACAGACGGGGGAAAACTTCCTTCACCAGCGGTGAGCAGTAGAGAACAAACTGAAAGCATCAACTGGCTTCACCTATGGTTCCTCGATTGGAGCGACCAATCAGATTCACGGGATTTGTGACGCCTAACCTTGCACGCACGCATTTTGGCCGACGCCTGGAGCTGTGAATCCTTGGGAGGTGTCACTTGATCCCCCAGCGGAAGTGAAAGTGCAGTCGAGTATTCGGCTTCTGAAGAAGGGAAAAGCAGCCGGTCCCAACGAACTCCCCCCAGTTCTTTTCAAATTGGGTGGAGAAGTGCTGATGAAATCAATTACCTCCTTGATTCGTGATATGTGGAACGAGGAGCCTATCCCGCTATCGTGGGGTGAGTCACTGATTGTACCCATCTTCAAGAAGGGCAACCGGAATGACTGCAGCAATCATGGGATTAGTTTAATTTTCATAGTCACTAAGGTGTTAGCTTCGATAATGCTGCGCCGTTTGACACCGATTCGCGAGAGTAATACCCGCGAACAACAGGCCGGATTTCGACCAGGTCGAGGCTGCAGTGATCAGATATTCATTCTTCGCCAAATACTCGAAACGCGTCACACACACACCGCCGCCCTACGGTCGTAGTCTTCCTCGACTTGGTAGGTGCTTTCGACTCCGTGGATCGACCAGCACTATTCAGTGCTCTCAACCGGAAGGGTTCGCCAACGAAGTTTGTGAACCTGTTGCGAGCATTGTACTCGCATAACTATGGTCGCGTTAGGGTGTACGGTGAACCGTCAAGTTCATTCGAAACGACTAGTGGCGTTCGACAAGGAGGTCCTATCTCTCCATTCTTGTTCAACGTCGTGATGGACGAGGTGATGGAAGATGCTTTAGGAGGTCTCCGGGATGTGGGAGTCGAACTGGGAAGTGGAGGAAAGCTATGCGACCTAGATTACGCAGACGACGTCGTGTGCCTGTTCGAGTCTGCGGATCATGCACAACGGGCACTAGATAGACTGTCGAGATCGGTTGCTCGGTTTAGCATGTGCTTTGCACCTTCAAAGTGCAGGACTGGACGACAGCAGCGCCGAACTTGATACTGGATGGAGACGAAATAACAACTGGGGACCGTTTCACCTACCTTGGTAGCTGCGCGTCTAACGATGGTAGCTCGGGATTGGAGGTAAGTATGCGTATATCCAAGGCTCGGGCAGCTTACGCTGGATTGAAGCACTTGTGGCGTCGGCCTGATATTTGACTGAAGTTGAAAGGTCGTGTGTACTGTGCCGCAATGCGTCCAGTTCTGTTGTATGGTTGCGAGACATGGAGTACGCGTGTGGGAGATGTTCGTCGGTCGGAGGTTTTCGACCACTGATGTCTATGTAGTATCTCTAGGATTTAATGGAGTGACCGGGTGAGTAATATTGAGGTTAGGAATCTGGTATTGGGTGCCACTTCTGAGAACAGCTTGTTTCAGCGTATGAAACTTAGTAGACCACGCTGGTTGGGTCACGTGTTGCGTAAGACGAACACTCGTCTACCATACCGTGCCCTATTTCGGGTTCCTCCCACGGAATTGAAGCGGACATGTGGAGGCCAACAGATGACGTGGCAACGTGGGATGAGAAAATGTACAGCGAAGTTAGGTAAAGTAGGTTTCTCACGCCTTCGTGGTTGGGGTCCGAAAGACTCGTCAACTAGCTGGCTGGAGACACTGAAGGATATATCAGTGAGCCGTGAACAGTGGCGATCGTGTTGTCATTTTCTATCGAGTCATAATGATCGAAAACACGTGCGTTTGTACAGTTAGACTGTGTTCGGTGTGTTGTTTGCAGCAGCATCTTATCTTTTCGCACCTGTGTAGGTCCACTCCCTGTTCCCGTTGGATATTCACTCATTTTAAATAAATGTGTAACTATGGGGAAAGGCAGCGGCCAATGAGGTTTGCCTTGCTGTTTGACGCTGGTCGAGAATGGTGAGGATGCGAACGGTGGGCTGATTTGTTAATTATGGTCGGGTACACGGTGAGGATCTTACTTCAAAGCTGTTGGGGTGGCAGTTCGTCGAATTACGGTGAGATTTATTTCACAAATTCCACGAACCGATCCGAGTCAAGCGTTCGGCTGTCTGTTCTTTTCTCGTGCACAGCAACGACTGGCAGGTGGAAAGGCTGGAGAAGGTCTATACCAATGAAAGGCTTTGGGACGTAGACGACAATGAACACCTAAATAAATGCAGCGTTAAAACCTAAACCGAAGGTAAGGGAACGATATCCGTACGTAGGGATACTGGCGCCTTTTGCAGCCCGTAGCACCTCTGCCTGTGGAGCGATAGCTTTATCCAGGTCACGGGGAATTAAATTGACCCTGGCATCTACAACCAAAAAGAATAGTCGGTTGGTTGTCAAGTCCTTGACGTTTAGGAGGCGACAACTGGTAGATTGCCCAGCTTCATGTACCGCAACCATAAATCGGGAACCTAGTTTTCCTGTCTCATTGAGGAATGTTCATCTCGGGTCAAGTTTTTTTGCTTATCCTTCAAAGCGGTTATGGTACTTACAGTAACCTTCCGCGGATGAGAGGAAGAGTCGCTTAGGAGAGAAGCTACTGCGCCTGTCTTGTCGCGCGCTGAACCGATCTGGAGGCCGATCTACTGTTAGCCTTGTACTAACGCGTCGATCCTCTCCCGGTTAGTTGTTAAATCCTCTTGTGCAGGTGAGAATGAGGTTCTAGAGGACGGGAAATTGCTCAATGCTGAGACATGGGCTGTAGCGCGACATGATTTCGTCGGTGATTTCTGCGGTCTCCTCTGTTGAAACCTACGGGTTGCACTAAGCAGAGGAAGTGGGAGCCCCATAAAACCACATTTCTCTGGATATCGGGCCGTTGCCGATTGGTGGTCTCCGTAGACGTCGCATTTCTTGAACTTGCTTTGACGGCTTCCTATTCTCCACTTCGACTCCTTGAAGCAACTATCGGATGAGCTGAACTTCTGTAGGAGCAGTCTGAGTTTTGATCGCTTCCTCCAACGCTTCATAGCTGCGCGAAGATACCCTGACGTTCCTAATCTGAAAGGTGGGATCTGAGAGAAGATGGCCATTCATCCATCTAAAACGGTTGGCGTCGCTGGGTGTTCTGTAATTTAAAACATTGGGTGTCACTTATTCAACTGAGTAATAAAGATAGAAGACCAACACTGCGGGATGTTAGCATTTCGTATTATCACCACCCACTCTGCTCGAAGCAGTAGATAGCGCGGTCCCAATTACCCTGTGGGACGACCGATGCAGTATGGAATTCATTTTTGTGTGCTGTTCACTGAGGTTTTTTGACGGAGACTGCTAGGAAGTTCAGTTACTACGCAAGAGAACAATGAGGTTCCTCAACTAAGGCCTTTGGTTCCAACAAGAACTTTTTTACAATACAGAGGATAGTGGATGAGTGGAAGCCCATCTAATTGGATCAGTTATTCTCCAATCAGTTTTCCGATTGAGTTGCCAGTTCAAATCAACCCCCAATCTGTGGGACCAGGACAAAACTTAGTCAGGCCTTCATCCACTGAACTTTCAGGTATAGTTGGATCTTCGGCTGGAGATAAGCCGTCCTGGGTAGTTGGCTAGGTTATGGAGGCTGGCAAGCCGTCACACCACGTCAAGGTGCAGTCTTATTGTGACGGACCATTACCGGTTGATCCGTGCAATCCGGTGTTCGAACAAATATTGACTGGAAGATGGGTTGTAGAGGCGGTTTCACTACCACGTTTGTCCGTGTCGCACATCGACTGTGAAATTCCAACTGCGTTAATGTAACGAATTGTTTGGGTAAAGCCATGAGCCCGTGCATCCCGCGAATTCCTGTGTGAACACCCGTGCACGACAAGGAAACTGCCGATTGCCTCAAAGAACTGCAAGGAACCAAAGTCTAAGATCACCGCTTGATCACTTTTATACCTCTCACAAGTCACCACATGAAAGTATTTACCCCGGTCATATGTTTCTTCCTATCTTAAGTTGTTCATGAAATTATGCATTAATTTACTGTATCTGCGAGGCGTCCTTCACCAATTGGCGCAAGTTTTTTGTATGTAGCTGACCTCTACCAGCGACGAACAATCTAGATGGCATGAGGGAAACACTGTTGACGTTTGCTGTGTTCCATCTCTGCTATTCGTCCACGTATTGCATTATATACAAACCGCATGTTTGGGAAACGGCGTCAATTACTCGACAACTCAGAACAACCAAATTTCGACCCCGTCTTTGCCTTCAGGCCAATTCGATAGGCTTCAATCCCACATAACTAATTTTTAACTCGTTGATAAAAAGGCCGACGTACTGGGATACCAGGCTGGAATATGGCCAGTATAGAACGCATAAAGGCAAAGAAGCAAGTGTGAGCCCCATCCCAGTAGGCATGCTAACCAACGTAAAAGCACGACGTATCCATGCAGGAGGATAATGGTTGTAAACACAAGGTAACCCCCCCGATATTAGCCGTTCTTTGACAACAAACCAGTGATTTCGTCAGCAGAATCGTTTGAACTGGTAAACATTGATATGGTAAAAGGCTTTCCCATTGGCTGAATTTGAACGACTAAAAGAGAATGACAGTCACTTTTCACATGTAAGTGATGTAACAAACTGACTGCCAGTATATGCTAGTGCGTCTACCATTGATTAATAAGGTGGTAAATCATTTTTCATGAGGTTACAAAGGCTTTTCCGCCATTGGTTCAACTGGGAGCAGAATACTAACACGTGTGCCCAAAATTAGGCACCACACTTTCTGTGAACCTGACGGATCAGTCCAATCGGGAGGCCAAAAATTAACGGCTATAGTCAATTAGATCACCCGTCTTCCACCGAACTGGTTAGAGATTTGAATTCCAAATTCACTGGCCACCCGTTGTCACCTGGGTGGCTACCATACGACCTACGGAAACCTTATGTGAATCTACCCCACTTCAAGCTTCAGGGTCACGGTTGCCGGGTGCTCCACCCTCTATAGTGTGACCTAACGGCTATGGAGTATGGCTCTTCTACTACACTCACGCATGAAACATGTAATAGAAAAGTTGAACGTTGGATCTTTTCCCTCACTGATTGCCAACGGCGAAGATCGATGGAAAGAGTTTCTCTTCACCTTTTGCGGTAGCAGAGCCACTTGAGATTAATGGTCTTGATGTCGCCTATGTTTTCCATTGTCTTCAGTTTCAGTGAGCGGTCTCACAGGAAATTGTTTTTTAAGTTCCAGGTGGATAAGAAATCTTTTTACCTCAACCTGAGGATCTTAATGACTTGCTTCAAAATCCAGATGACAACATGGTCCTGGGGTTGACCAGACCACACACGGGCTCGCGGATACTTTAGCCCTCAAGCGAACCGCTTATTAGCCAGCCTCCGCCTTGTTGACGGTAGAAACCCAGCTGTTCTTGATACTGCTTAAAAGGACAGAGACCTTGTAACATGCCTCAGTCAAACGAACGAGTCATTTTTGTCAAATCCTTTCGTCGTGTCATACTCAAAATCGCGATCGAGGGCCACGCCGCCTAAAAAGGACGACTGTGAAAGGGCGTGATAGTCCACGCCGAAAGCCGCTAAACACGGCTGTAAAAGTATCCCTCACTGTCAGCTTAGGCAGTGCTAGAGCAGGGACTCAAGTCTCATTTTCCTCGATATGCCGGCGAGTGAAGTTAGTTCATTTGTGACGCATCATAATCATCGTTCAGCATTAAACAGCAAGGCAAACCTCATTGGCCGCTGCCTTTCCCCAGAGTTACACATTTATTTAAAATGAGTGAATATCCAACGGGAACAGGGAGTGGACCTACACAGGTGCGAAAAGATAAGATGCTGCTGCAAACAACACACCGAACACAGTCTAACTGTACAAACGCACGTGTTTTCGATCATTATGACTCGATAGAAAATGACAACACGATCGCCACTGTTCACGGCTCACTGATATATCCTTCAGTGTCTCCAGCCAGCTAGTTGACGAGTCTTTCGGACCCCAACCACGAAGGCGTGAGAAACCTACTTTACCTAAGTCCGCTGTACACTTTCTCATCCCACGTTGCCACGTCATCTGTTGGCCTCCACATGTCCGCTTCAATTCCGTGGGAGGAACCCGAAATAGGGCACGGTATGGTAGACGAGTGTTCGTCTTACGCAACACGTGACCCAACCAGCGTAGTCTACTAAGTTTCATACGCTGAAACAAGCTGTTCTCAGAAGTGGCACCCAATACCAGATTCCTAACCTCAATATTACTCACCCGGTCACTCCATTAAATCCTAGAGATACTACATAGACATCAGTGGTCGAAAACCTCCGACCGACGAACATCTCCCACACGCGTACTCCATGTCTCGCAACCATACAACAGAACTGGACGCATTGCGGCACAGTACACACGACCTTTCAACTTCAGTCAAATATCAGGCCGACGCCACAAGTGCTTCAATCCAGCGTAAGCTGCCCGAGCCTTGGATATACGCATACTTACCTCCAATCCCGAGCTACCATCGTTAGACGCGCAGCTACCAAGGTAGGTGAAACGGTCCCCAGTTGTTATTTCGTCTCCATCCAGTATCAAGTTCGGCGCTGCTGTCGTCCAGTCCTGCACTTTGAAGGTGCAAAGCACATGCTAAACCGAGCAACCGATCTCGACAGTCTATCTAGTGCCCGTTGTGCATGATCCGCAGACTCGAACAGGCCCACAACATTGTCTGCGTAATCTAGGTCACATAGCTTCCCTTCACTTCCCAGTTCGACTCCCACATCCCGGAGACCTCCTAAAGCATCTTCCATCACCTCGTCCATCACGACGTTGAACAAGAATGGAGAGATAGGACCTCCTTGTCGAACGCCACTAGTCGTTTCGAATGAACTTGACGGTTCACCGTACACCCTAACGCGACCATAGTTATGCGAGTACAATGCTCGCAACAGGTTCACAAACTTCGTTGGCGAACCCTTCCGGTTGAGAGCACTGAATAGTGCTGGTCGATCCACGGAGTCGAAAGCACCTACCAAGTCGAGGAAGACTACGACCGTAGGGCGGCGGTGTGTGTGTGACGCGTTTCGAGTATTTGGCGAAGAATGAATATCTGATCACTGCAGCCTCGACCTGGTCGAAATCCGGCCTGTTGTTCGCGGGTATTACTCTCGCGAATCGGTGTCAAACGGCGCAGCATTATCGAAGCTAACACCTTAGTGACTATGAAAATTAAACTAATCCCATGATTGCTGCAGTCATTCCGGTTGCCCTTCTTGAAGATGGGTACAATCAGTGACTCACCCCACGATAGCGGGATAGGCTCCTCGTTCCACATATCACGAATCAAGGAGGTAATTGATTTCATCAGCACTTCTCCACCCAATTTGAAAAGAACTGGGGGGAGTTCGTTGGGACCGGCTGCTTTTCCCTTCTTCAGAAGCCGAATACTCGACTGCACTTTCACTTCCGCTGGGGGATCAAGTGACACCTCCCAAGGATTCACAGCTCCAGGCGTCGG
>LUCM01002320.1:30417-50334 GCA_008360955.1 Fasciolopsis buskii | reverse complement strand
ATGTAGTATCTCTTGGATTGAATGGAGTGACCGGGTGAGTAATATTGAGGTTAGGAATCTGGTATTGGGTGCCACTTCTGAGAATAGCTTGTTTCAGCGTATGAAACTTAGTAGACCACGCTGGTTGGGTCACGTGTTGCGTAAGACGAACACTCGTCTACCATACCGTGCCCTATTTCGGGTTCCTCCCACGGAATTGAAGCGGACATGTGGAGGCCAACAGATGACGTGGCAACGTGGGATGAGAAAATGTACAGCGAAGTTAGGTAAAGTAGGTTTCTCACGCCTTCGTGGTTGGGGTCCGAAAGACTCGTCAACTAGCTGGCTGGAGACACTGAAGGATATATCAATGAGCCGTGAACAGTGGCGATCGTGTTGTCATTTTCTATCGAGTCATAATGATCGAAAACACGTGCGTTTGTACAGTTAGACTGTGTTCGGTGTGTTGTTTGCAGCAGCATCTTATCTTTTCGCACCTGTGTAGGTCCACTCCCTGTTCCCGTTGGATATTCACTCATTTTAAATAAATGTGTAACTCTGGGGAAAGACATCGGTCAGTGCGGTTTGCCTTGCTGTTTAACGCTGAACGATGATGATGATGATCATGATTTAGCAAAAGCATGACTTATCATATAGACTACCCGAGAATCAGCGATATCCATTCAGGATTCTCGTTCTTTTATTTTTCCGGTTAAGACTTGAACCGTGTTTCTTCTGATTACCGTTGTTTTCACCCATTCCTAGACCGTCCTCTAACGTTCTTGTCGAACCGAGGAAAACTCATGGAATTGAATACAAATCAGCCAAATGGCAAGCGTACTGACTATCTCAGCTGGGATGAATATTTTATGTCAATTGCTTTGCTTTCGTCCATGCGTAGTAAAGACCCAGTAACGCAGGTAATTTTGTAGTGTAGCGTCAAAAATCCTCTTTCTATCTTCGTACACGCCTACAGCTTTCACAAAATTCTACTGCTGCGATTCGTGATGGATGTTTGGTGAATGAGAAGATATTCTTCCCATTGTCACCGTTGTCATTTTTTCCATTGTTTTGTAAGACGTGTTCTGTATAGCCATGAAAATGTAAATCACGATGTTCAATTTCTAACTATTCAATTTGCTGCAGTAAACCTCATTCTAACATGATTTGATTTCGCTGGCGGCGTTACTTACTAGAGAAGAATTCGATGAAATAAAACCGAAGGGAAAATGATGAAAGGAAGTGATCAAGTGGAATAAGCGTCTACCATCGAAAGGGTCAGGTTCGAATTCCAGATCTGCAGGTCACTGGTGATAGACAGCAACAGGCTGTCGCCCGGCTGGTTGGTATACGACGTAAGGAGACCTTGTGTGGTTGTATCCCAATTCAAATTTCAGGTTCATGGTTGCCACCCCCCGTGTAGTGGGCCCTACTGGCTATGGGACATGTCCCTTCCACTACACTCATGCTTAAGGCATGCTATAGCGAAGAAGTTTCCGCGATTGATCATAGTACTCAATCTTATTTCCAACTACATCCACGATTTGGGGCAAGCGTGACATGTTCCAGCCACATTGATGTTTATGGATTCAGTGCTCCACCGCAGACTGACAGTTTAAAAAATTTAAGATATCATCAGGTCTAGGATCAAAATCAGATGCCTCAAGTCAGTAGATACCAGTCCAGGTTTCGAAGATAATCGACCTCACCATACGATCTAATAGTAAGATGTAAGTATCCAAATTCTTAAACCTATCATCTTAACTTCAGTCTGCAAGGTTCGGCTCTAAACCATTCCAGTCCCTCAGATGCATTTTGCCATTTGAAAGTGCAAAACTCATCCTAGGATTGGTTATTCTGCCGCAAGGAGGTGGGAATTACTCGCAACTTACTTCTCTATTCTCTTAGACATTTTCATCCACCGAAATTCGAAGTTATTCCTCAGGTTTCCGGTCAGCTGACGACTGAGATCTATGCATCTCCCGGTTGTAGGATCTAGAGGGACGCGTATCCCAGTTTAGAAGAGCAACTAACTTCGGAGGTATCCAATGTTTGCAAGGCACACATGACCTGGATTTCTGCCTGGAGTCTGCCGCTGCATAAATCGTGTTTTACCTGCCCCAAATGTTCACTCGTGCTCTTTGCGTTTGGTTTTGTTGACAATGGCATAGACAGCACCGAGTGGAACACATCAGTAGGGATTTATGGTTCTTCTGTGGGCTTGATACTACTAATGTCACGAACGAACCTTGCATTTGTCCCTGCAATTTGAATGAAGCAGTTAAATATCAGTCCCATGAGTTACACACCTACAAATAATTCCATACTGCCTCGGTCGTCGTGCAGGATAATCAGGACTGCGCTACCCATTGCATCGAGCGGGGTGGGTAGTGATAAGTATGCTACTACTCAGAGTTCCTTCTCTTTTATTCAACCTGTCTCTTCTGTCTTCAACCCAATCTGTTTGCCCCTTCTGCCTACCCATAGTGTCTGCATTGATAACACGCCCAATACTCACAACGGTTTATTGTCAAGTAGTGTAGTAGATGGTTTTCAATCTGTTAGCTTACATTTTCTCAAGCCTCGTCAGCCTCTGAATCTGGGTTGCTTCAATGTGCGCACTTTAATGCAGGCTGGCCAACAGGCGTGTGTAACTCTGACTGTGAACTCACTTTCGATTGATGTCTGCTGCGTGAGTGAAACACGAATTCAGGATTCGAGTAGAGTAATTCAGCTAACTGCGCCAAACGTCTCGTCAAGATATTTTCTTCGCACTTCAGGAGACGAAGCAGCTCAAGCTGTGGATCAACGCGGTGTAGAACATAGTGTTAAGTGAGAAGGCTTGAGCAGCCCTTTTAGATTGGATCGCAGTCAACAGTCGCCTGTGTGCCGTGAGACTGCAGGGATCAGTCGGCGTCCGGAAGGATAGTAGTGTTAAGCGTAGTCTATTTGTTATCTCGGCATACGCTCCAACAGACTGCAGCACTGATATGGAGAAAGACGAGTTCTACGATGACCTCGTCACTCTTGTTCGAAAGAACAAACGCTCTGACATTCCAGTGGTAGCAGGTGATTTTAACGCACAAGTTGGAAAACTGAGTGCATCGGAGTCCTGTTAAGGTGGGCGATGCGCCTTGCCTGCACAGCGAACAGATAATGAACAAAGACTTTTCCAATTCTGTGCAGATAATCATTTATGCCTGTCTAGTACAAATTCCCGACACAGTTCGCGTCGCACAGCGACATGGCGTTCTAACTCGACAGGTACATTGAGTCAGATTGACCATATCGCAGTAAGCTATCGTTGACGCGGTTCTGTCCAGGACTGAAGATCATACTGGACCACGTACTTCGAATCGGACCATGCGTTAGTTTTAATGCGATTTTTGCTGCAGCTGAATGGCCATCGACGCAGGCCGCAAACCCGATTGGCTGTCGAACGTTTGTCTGATTCGGCTGTTCGCAACAGCTACGAACAGAAATTATCCGAGGAACTATGAACTGCGACCAGTGGCAGTGTAGGTGAGCACTGGGATCAAATTAAGCAGGCTATGCATTTGGCAGCAGTTTTGGCCTGTGGTCCTAGATTTAGCGTTCATCAAAGACACTGGATCTCTCAAGCATCGCTGAGCCTAATGGAGCAAAAACGCGAGCTGCCTAACTACAAGGAAGTGAACAAGATGCGTGGACAGTTGCACCGTCAGTTGACTACAAGCCTTAGGAATGACCGCGAAAGCTGGTCGGTTAAGTTGGCCGAAGAGATGGAAGTGGCATCTGCTTCAGGTAACAGTTAACGACTGTTTAAGCTTATCCGTGATAGCGGTGGGCGGCGAACTTCGGTTAGTGAAGTCCTGTGCGATAGGACTGGAGAGCTCATCCATGGTATACAGGAAAGACTGGACCGTTGGGCAGAACATTTCAAGGATCAGTTTAACTGGCCATATGCTATCGTATCTAGTCCGACGCCTGGAGCTGTGAATCCTTGGGAGGTGTCACTTGATCCCCCAGCGGAAGTGAAAGTGCAGTCGAGTATTCGGCTTCTGAAGAAGGGAAAAGCAGCCGGTCCCAACGAACTCCCCCCAGTTCTTTTCAAATTGGGTGGAGAAGTGCTGATGAAATCAATTACCTCCTTGATTCGTGATATGTGGAACGAGGAGCCTATCCCGCTATCGTGGGGTGAGTCACTGATTGTACCCATCTTCAAGAAGGGCAACCGGAATGACTGCAGCAATCATGGGATTAGTTTAATTCTCATAGTCACTAAGGTGTTAGCTTCGATAATGCTGCGCCGTTTGACACCGATTCGCGAGAGTAATACCCGCGAACAACAGGCCGGATTTCGACCAGGTCGAGGCTGCAGTGATCAGATATTCATTCTTCGCTAAATACTCGAAACGCGTCACACACACACCGCCGCCCTACGGTCGTAGTCTTCCTCGACTTGGTAGGTGCTTTCGACTCCGTGGATCGACCAGCACTATTCAGTGCTCTCAACCGGAAGGGTTCGCCAACGAAGTTTGTGAACCTGTTGCGAGCATTGTACTCGCATAACTATGGTCGCGTTAGGGTATACGGTGAACTGTCAAGTTCATTCGAAACGACTAGTGGCGTTCGACAAGGAGGTCCTATCTCTCCATTCTTGTTCAACGTCGTGATGGAAGATGCTTTAGGAGGTCTCCGGGATGTGGGAGTCGAACTGGGAAGTGAAGGGAAGCTATGTGACCTAGATTACGCAGACAATGTTGTGGGCCTGTTCGAGTCTGCGGATCATGCACAACGGGCACTAGATAGACTGTCGAGATCGGTTGCTCGGTTTAGCATGTGCTTTGCACCTTCAAAGTGCAGGACTGGACGACAGCAGCGCCGAACTTGATACTGGATGGAGACGAAATAACAACTGGGGACCGTTTCACCTACCTTGGTAGCTGCGCGTCTAACGATGGTAGCTCGGGATTGGAGGTAAGTATGCGTATATCCAAGGCTCGGGCAGCTTACGCTGGACTGAAGCACTTGTGGAGTCGGCCTGATATTTGACTGAAGTTGAAAGGTCGTGTGTACTGTGCCGCAATGCGTCCAGTTCTGTTGTATGGTTGCGAGACATGGAGTACGCGTGTGGGAGATGTTCGTCGGTCGGAGGTTTTCGACCACCGATGTCTATGTAGTATCTCTTGGATTGAATGGAGTGACCGGGTGAGTAATATTGAGGTTAGGAATCTGGTATTGGGTGCCACTTCTGAGAACAGCTTGTTTCAGCGTATGAAACTTAGTAGACCACGCTGGTTGGGTCACGTGTTGCGTAAGACGAACACTCGTCTACCATACCGTGCCCTATTTCGGGTTCCTCCCACGGAATTGAAGCGGACATGTGGAGGCCAACAGATGACGTGGCAACGTGGGATGAGAAAATGTACAGCGAAGTTAGGTAAAGTAGGTTTCTCACGCCTTCGTGGTTGGGGTCCGAAAGACTCGTCAACTAGCTGGCTGGAGACACTGAAGGATATATCAGTGAGCCGTGAACAGTGGCGATCGTGTTGTCATTTTCTATCGAGTCATAATGATCGAAAACACGTGCGTTTGTACAGTTAGACTGTGTTCGGTGTGTTGTTTGCAGCAGCATCTTATCTTTTCGCACCTGTGTAGGTCCACTCCCTGTTCCCGTTGGATATTCACTCTATTTATGGGAGCATGTTATCTTGTGGAACAGGCCGCAGTCAGTGAGGCTTGCCTTATTTTTTACGGTGAACGATGATGATATTAGTGGTTCCAGAAGAATGCAGGTCAGCAAGGCTACCTTGTCGGGTGAACTCTGTGTATCCAGTTTGAGAAATGGTAGCGAAGTTTTAGTCCAAATGGTAAGTGTTGCTTTGGACCAGTACCTAACAACCGTAGTTAGCTGGTGATTCTACTCACTTATGGTAGATCCTCCTGTGAAAACAACAGGAATTAGTTTGTTGAGCACTGAACATACGCGTGAGAGTCAAGCCGTTTTCCGACTCGGATGGGATTGCATCAGTCACATCCCTGTGCGACATGTTAGAACGCAGGCACGCCTTCCGTAGGTCCATGGTCTTTTTCTTTATCTGCAAACGACACTCGACTAAGTAGACTGTGTAATTCCGTGATGCTGACTAGTACTTACGAGGTGACAGAGAAATTCACTTTCCTCTTTTTGTTTCCATTTCTGTGATAATTTTTCAAGTTCCCACAGTAAGACTCCACTGCTTTTGTTTGATGCCAGGCAGAAACGGAAATCAAAGCATATTTTGGAAGATGTGAAAGCTAGAGTCAATTCGTATTTTCTGCTGGTCACGGTTTTCCGCAAGTCTTTAGAATGGAGGTACCTTAAACCTTTTTTGTTTTTATTTTGCTTCTGTGTAAGGGTTTTATAAGGTGGCAGTTGCAAATCGTGATAACTTGTTGATCTCATTTAGCGTTATCTATCCAATCCAGTTATAGTGTTTCGGGAACAAAATTTTGCCCACCGAATCGCATTTCTTGAAATAGGCTAATAAACGTACCTTGAAAGTCACAATACCACGTAAACTCAATGTCATGTTTGTCTTGACCATATAGGTTGGAGCGTGCATTATTAATCAAGATAAGAAGATTGTGGGTATCGGGTACAATGGAATGCCTACAGGACTTTCAGATGACGAAATGCCTTGGGGAAAGTCTTCCGATAATCAACTGGAAAATAAATATTTCTTTGGTGAGTAATGTCTCCGTTGTTCATTAAATCTTTCAGTGTGCCACGCGGAACTGAATGCTGTACTAAACAGGAATCACGCTACTTCAACCGGATGCATTTTATATGCAACCATGTTTCCGTGCAACGAGTGTGCCAAAGTGTTGATACAGGCGGGTATTAAGGAGGTTATATACTTTAGTGATAAGAAAAAGGGAACTCCGGCGAATGAAGCGTCGAAAACCATGTTTACGAAAGCGGGTATTTTATTTCGGTACGTGTTAAATTATCAAATAACCATTTCAGGCAATTCCAACCGACTGGACGTCAAATACATATAGACCTGTCTAGCCTCGAGAAAGATGAATAGAAAAAAGTGCCTCCACTCAACGCTAAGAAACGCGTTCCCAATATGAAGTATGACATACTAATCAGATATTTTATAAACAAGACCAAATACAACATCCCTAGTGTCGTTGTGCTCCACCACAGAAATTCGACTATCTTTTATGATGTTGTTTCCTTTATGAATGGAATAATAATGTACATCATTCTTTAGGAAGGGGGCCTCGGCCAGCAGAGGGCTAACAAATGGGGAAGTTGACCGGCGGTGGGAGGATTCGAACCCGCGACCTTCACGTCCAAACGCCACGACCCTATCCGCTCGGCTACCGCCGGCCGGTAGGGATTAGTCTAGCGCGCCCGCCGAAAATCATCACGGGAAGCTCGCTTCATCAAATTTAAAAAAGCCGACGAGGTGAAAACACTTATGTATTTACAAAGGTTAAAGACGTTCAGCAGAGTATGAGGTCACAAACTTCTATCTTATCCGACACAACGACTCGCCGATGGTTTTCAGCCGCGATGCGGATCGCTCCGGTGTCAAAAGGTTGATGAGCTCCGTTATCGGAATTCCCGTCTGCAAAAAAGAAAACCAGAATCAGTTATTCTTCCACTTTACGTTAATTTTCGTGTTGGTTGGGGTAGTTTTTCGATGCATTTCACAGTGTCCAACCGGCCTGTACAAAAGACCAACGGCTCACCTCAACTCAATGATGGAGTGAGTGGATATCAATGATTTGCCTAAAATATCTTAGCAGTTTGCATGGTCTTCGTCAAAAGACAAGTTCACAATTATCAAAAACTTGGTGTTTCAACGTGAATATTTTAAATTCCAGTTTTCCCATTGCCAGTCACTTCTTAGTTCTGCCCGCCTCAATCTTGAGTATTACCATTAATGAAATAGAGACCAAAGATATATATATATATATATATATATATATATATATATATATGAAACCAGTGCCCGGAATGTTTTTGGTTTTGATAATCTCTTAGTGACTATCAGAAGTTCGAGAACAAGGTAAATTTGTATTGAAAGAGCTACTGATTGCTGAACCGTAACATACAGTTGGTGGACACAGGGCGAAAAAATGTAATACCTCGTTACCAGTAAGACATATTCGCAGTAGACACATTGCAGTCGAACGTTTTAATTTGAAAGCAGCGCAGTTCGTTTGGACTGCCTCGGCAACCGTCGCATCGTTATTGTCGGAGCATGAGTGCGATATTCGACCAAGGTCTTCCGCGACACGTGTGATAAACTGGACCACAACAGCTTCGGAGGTGAGTGGTAGGATGCTAGCTTTAATTTTGCTGAGACATTCTTCAATATTCACGCCTTTCCACAGGAATCCCAGTCCCTGTTTAGTATCTGTCAGGTCCGACAGACAAGATATTCTCCCTCGAAGCGCACGTAGCTGCCTCAGTATCTGTAGGTCATCTTCAATGCTGATACTGAAAACAATGAAAAGAAATTCAAATAATCGCACACGTAAATGCCACAAGCAATGAGAAAACAGTTGAAAACTTGATTCCAGCCATAAAAATATAAAAAATTAACACTCGGGTAAGGTGCCCGCCAGTCCTCAGTTTAATTCAAACTAGAGATCTGAAGAGCCAACAGACAAAATTTCGTGGCTATTGTCGAAAGCTGTTAAAGGAGACGAAGTTAATCTTACATTATTAATATAAACGACTTATTTACGTAACGTCGAAAAATGTCCCTTTGAAGTGTTTTATTTCCGTGGTAACATAGATGGTGACTATGAAGATCCTAGCAAAAAAAAGATCGTGTGTAAGCCAGTATTTTCGTATTTCCATTGTTTATGGCCATGAAATCTAATTCCGTTGTACTGCAGCCTATGAGTCGGCTTGCAGATATTCCTGATATTTCATCCCAGGATTCTATGACATCATCTTTCAAATCCTGAAGGTCTGATGTCTCCCATCGTTGTAAACATTATTTTTAAGCAGTCTCCCTTGATTTCATGTAAGTTCAAATCGGGCGACTCAGAAAGCCACGAGAAGGACTTAATCCGGCCGGTTTTATGGGGGTTCCCACTTGATAGGAGCATACGTTGTCTTGCTGAAGAATTAGTACTCTGATTTAGTGTTTTCTTCAGGCTCATACAAGTGGGTCAAGTACTCAAGTGGGCTTCGGTTATCTAATGTCTGAGCCCCGGGCGGGCTCAGAGGAGAGCTGCATACCGTCTGGCGAGTCTCTAGTTGGGAGATAAAAGGACAGCCACAATACTGCTAATCAGCTGATAGTAAGATAGGCTCAGATACACTAAGTAAGCGGCCGCGGTAGTGTTGGGTGTGTGGTGAGTCTTAGTACTTGTTGGTCCTTAAAAGTTTGTACTGTCACACCGCAGTTCTCGTTAGAGATTATGGCCAGCTTTTGCAACCCTTTGTTAACCCCACTGGAGTGCGACAAGGCGGTCTTGCATCCTCATTTCCTTTCAATCTTGTCGTATAAAATGTTCCACAGAATGTTTTGTCCAGTCTAACAGGCAGTGGTATGAAAATTCTGTTAGAGAGCAACGTTTTCGCCCTGGTGTACGCTGGTGATATTACCCTTGCGAATTGAAGACGAGCAGGCGATTCAACACGTTTTGGTCAACCTGGTGACTAAGATATCGAGGTACGACAAGATCGACAATAGGAAATGCCCTCACCCTTCGTAATAACCAGTTAGAAATAGTCGACAACTTTAAGTACGTTGCGGTCTTGGTTACAGTTGGCGGTGGTATTGATTATGTGGCCGCATCACAAATAGCAGGAAACAGACCAGCTTTCGCGAATCCGCGACACATGACGCCGCAATGACATTCACCTTTTTCTCAGCGGAAGGGTTTAAGGCGGGACAGTTCAACTTAGGGTTGAGAGGATCGGCCGCTCTGCGTCGTGGATGCTCGGTGGCTTTCTGTAATCGACCACCAATGTCTCCAAAGCATTGTTTAGATCTGGTGGGGAAGTCAGATAAGCAACGATCGTCATATATTTGGTGGAGACAGTCGTCCAATGACGGAGATGATCGCTCCTTTCTATAGCTCGCTTGGCGTGTGACTGAAGCCAAAGGAGCATTACCCAGAGCTGCTAGTGGTCACTACACAACCGCAACCGTGACCCTGAAACTTGGGGTGAGATGGAACTACATAAGGCCAGGCGTGGTAATGAGCTGAGCGAATTACCGTCTACTACCAAAGTGACCGGTAGATTTGGGATTCATCTTCAGTGGGTTGGACACGTTTTGTATGCTTATTCATCATTTGCCCCTCCGTGCTCTTTTAGTACGTGCTCGAAAAGACTAAGAGAAGCGGTGCGGTAGCTACGGTATAGCTTGGAGCACAGTGATGAAGTTTCATCTTTGGCACCGGTTAGTGCTTTCAGCTTTCCTGGTCGGAGCCTAAAAAATAAGGACTGCCGTTGGTTAGAGACGCTGAGAAACACGACGTAGAATGGAAGTCTGACGTGAAATCTGTACGGCTTGTCTGTAGAACTCGTTTTCTACAAAATGGTGAAAAATGGCTAAAAAGGGTGCAGCGAGAGCATAGAAGAACACCGTGTTCTTATTTAATTTACCTTTCCAACCAACTTCTGTGAAATTTTAACTAAATACTGTGGCACTGACATTGATTGTTTTATACCGATATATTCTATGGTCTCCATTGTTTCGATAACGTAGTGCATGGACATTCGTACTTAACACATCCAGGTATCCTGTCGGATGCCTGTTCTAAACTGGTGATTTCTGATCTGCGACAGTGTTCTTATTGCAATTGACCCAGATTTCCTGTCAAAAAAGCAGAGCCGACGATGTTACTGTATCGTTTTGTAATACCGGCACTATCGGGCAGAATCGACCGGATCGCTCAAATTGTGAAAAGCTGAGTTATCCGCACACGATTCTCGGAGTAGGCTACGACAAGGAATGCAATATCTGCGTCTTATCATAGGTAGGAAAATACCAAATATCAAGAGCATCTTTTAATGCTGCGTAAAGTTGGTGAAACATGGTCCACTGCTGAATAACTGTTTCATCTGTACTGACAAAAAAATTGAAGCAGGTTACAAATTTAACTACCTACGTACCATTTAGAGTGTTGGTAACCCGGTAAACTTGCCTCTAGATGTTGTCGAAGTCGAACCAGGAGTTCAGGCGAACGGCGATAACTGTTTGGTGGGCATCGTAGACATTCGTCTAAAGCCTCAACAGTCATTCGATCAAAATGTACACGTCCACAAAGACGCAATATGTCAGCAGAAATGGTCATGTTCTGTCGACTGACCGACCTCAAATTGAACTAATGAGGGGGGAGAATGATGGAGATAAAAAGATGTTCAGGACTATTTATTTTAACATGACTTTCGATTTAATTAATTTTGGATTGACATGCATATTTAAAACCGAGGAATGATGGTAATTATTTTGATCACTTCCTTAAGGCGAAGTGGGGGAGATGGATAACATTTTTGCGACACGCCTTCCGGGTCTTGGAACAACTATTTGGCTTACGGTAGTTCCCGTTTTTAAGAACTACGCCCCATAGTTAACCAACGGTGAGTGGCTCTTAAATTGATGCAAATTTTTTACTGAGATGTTTGGTTCTTACACGGCGGGAGTTAACGTAGAATTGAGAATTGAACCCCGGGATACCTGTACAGAACACTCACACGTGAAACAAGATCCTCCATCTGCAGCTGAGGAGACCATCGTTCAAATTCTCCCGTGATTTTCACAGGGGATTGCTCATTTGATCGAGTCCCTACGGAAGCCAGCCATGTGAGTACGGCGGAGGGCAAGTATCCAGCCCCAATTAAGGCCCGAACCTGACCGATAAGTGCAAATTCCGGAGTGCGCTTGGATAGTTTTCCTCCCGTGCTACAACGTAAAAACGTAAAACGTAAGGCAAATCTCACGACATAGATAAGTGTTTGTCTTAGGTCATGATAATCACAGGACAAACCTTGACAATAAGAGTGGCAGGTGAGCAAAAACCGGTGGATTCCAATCCAGTGCCGTATACAGCAAAAGGTGCTTTGGAGTAGAGGAGAGCCATTCCTGATTTATGGACGAAAAGGAAACAAACATGTTTTTCAACTCAGTAGGAAAGCGATGGTACGGTTTAGAAATGATGGATCAACGTAAACACTGCCAATGATCGATTATACATAAGTGGGAAATCGGTGCCTTGTAGAACGTTCCTTCGTTCACCGGGATGATATCCAGTCTTGACTGCCACTCGTCGAAGGTAGACATGACCACCAGTTGGGGGCTGGGTAAATCCGGGAAGTGGAATGTTAAGTGTTCCAGATTACCATCAAGTACATCGCTGTACTGATGAAAATAATTGCGGAGAAATTCGCACCTCCTGCAGAGTGGGGAGGAACGACAGGGTGTTGAACAATTCAACAACATCAAATGAGGTGCAAGGAGGAGGATTAAGTAGCTGGTTGCTATCATGGGTTCTCTAGAATAAGGAACTTTGCATACTTTCGAATTAAACACGTAGATAACTTTCCGTTTCGGCGACAGTCTGATACTCACTACTCTGTGCCCCGAAACGGAAGTAAGTTCACTAAGCTGAACAAGGTGGATAGTCTTAGCGGATAAAAATTTAGATAACTGGGCCCGTCACTTTAAATTCACATCAAAGACCTCGCTGTCCAGTTTGTCTGGACGTATCCTCCTGTAAGCTGGTATTTTGTTATCTTACAGGTTCCACGGGAACTTTTGATGATGAAGAGTGTGTTAACATCTGAGGAATAAGCCACATACAATGAATTAAACGCTTATTATTCCGGTGGCTGTACTGTCCAATGATGGGAACTAATCACTCAATTTCCGAACACTGTTTCAATGATCTCAATGGATCTGAAAACTGTTCCAATGGGTTGAAACAAGTTTCTCAAAGGCCTTGCAGAATACGACAACACCGGTCGGCTTATTAATATTACATTTTGACAAACCTGACACCTGATGCATCTTACAAGCGCACATTTTCAAATGCTTACTGCGAAGTGCAATTATTTTTCGTGGGTTGTACCGTTACATGCGAAAAGAAACATGGTATTCGTTTTGTGCCATGGAGGCTCTTCTGGGCATATTTCCAACTGGATTTGGAACAGCTCCGGTTGGTTTTGACACAATATCAGAGATAAAAAGAAAGCGCATGGTACCGCAGCGTTTACGAAACACCAGGGCTTGTATAATATAGTCAGAACTAAAAGGTGGAACATACAACCTGAAAATATTCCCTCAGAAATTTTGCCTACTGAAAAAAGTTGACTTGCATAATTCATGCCCAGTGTCCGAGCTGCGCGGTAGCCTACTTGATATGAACTTCTGTGTGGGCGTGAAGTTGCCGGTCCAGTATGGACTCTTCGATATCAAAGATGCGAGTGCAATTATTACGATTTAACTGCTATTAGATCAATTAGTCTTCTTCATGTGCTTTGTCAAATGAATTTTTTTAAGGACTTACTACTCCGCGAATCACATGAGTGATTTCCATATAGTGATCATCTACGACATTCGCCAAATGGTACACTGGCATCCCATCGGACTTCAGAATGACCTAGAATGGGTATGAGAAGCAAACAGTTGCTTGAGGAAAAAATAGCAATCTGCAATGCCTTGTGCTGACAAACTAACAGATTTAAAAGTCGTCAAGCGTAATGGACCGCGAGAGTGGCAAATCCAAGTTTCGGGATTGATATTTAGCCTAACTGAGCCCCTCCAAAGAGTATCTGCACTTCTCATAAGTCCTCGATCGTAGGGTTTTGCTCATCTGCTTTTATTCTTATTCCATTACATTTACCATCTTCATAGCTTACTCAAAATCACTTGCTTAACCTGACCGATAGTTCGTTCTGCTGCCTTTCCATAAATATAATTTGAATACCTCAACTGTTTCTTTTCAGCAGCGCCAAACTAAAAACCGTTCATGATAACTTCTGACTTGCTGATAAACTGGCAGATTCATCTCAGCATCATTTCCGTTCTCGTGATATCAATCTTGTTAGTGAACCTTCTGGGATGTATCGGAGGTAGTTTCAAAGACAAGTAGCGGTTAGCTTTCATGAGGTGCGCACTGATTTTTAACCGAACATCGAAATTGATCGATCGCCGAATGTTCCAAATTTCCCAAGTTACAGGTTATCCTTTTACCTCTGCATACAGTTTCAGTGAATCAGGTAGAGCGCATGGGACTAACCCCCAAAAGATCCATAGAACATAGCCGTGAAACTCGGGGTGATGCAAAATCACAGCATCCCAAGAGATTGCGCGTACCGTGACCACAGATTGCCACTCACCATTTAGAATAACTTAGAACTAAAATTAATAAACGGCTTCTGATTTGTGTACATTACACCTTAGCCCCTAGAATTGTAGTTATTTTTAAGCACAAATGGCAACAACAAGATTGATGTTGTTATAGTGAACTTACGAAATCACCTTGAGAATTTAGTGTTTCAAACTCGACCTTCCCGAAAATCACATCTTCCACCGTAACTTTTGTTAGGGGTACCTTGGAAAGTAGAAATGGACAGCATATTACTATTTTGCGAAACATTAATTGGTTAATTATATTTAACAATCAATGGTTCGCGAACATCGAGAGTTAGAAAAATAGAAGATACTGTCGAGGATTCAACAAAACATTCTAGTGAAATCGAACGTAAATAGTCAGTCTGATAGCGGATAAGGCGTAAGCGGCGGAAATCGTGTAACTTCGACTATAATCGGTAAAGACACTTATTTTGGCTCTTCTGGATGCCGTGTTTATTAAAAACTGCCATTAATCTCAGCCTTGTTTCACAGTGAACACATTGCGGTTCTGATAACTCTCGATTATCAGAAGTTAATTAGGCGTCATGGATTGCGAAGAAATCCTGTAGACGAACAATAGAACGGTTATATATTTATTTGGACCTATGTGCAGCGGGACCAGAATCCGTGGTCAGATTTCGGTCGATGAGAAAACAGAGACTTAATTAAGAACGTAGTCGCAGCGATACTTTCAGGTCTTCCTCGGGCACATCAACCAGAATAGAGGAAATTAGTGGATGAGTGCACCTTTGTTGAGTCCTCAAACGTCTCTGTATTGTTATGGACTTCTATGAACTAAAGTAAACTTACGTTGTGTTGGTCATAGCTCAGGTTGTTGGTTTTCACGTGGTTCTGATCAGTGAGCTTGGCGTTCAGGTTACAAACGTTTCATCACCAGTCAGGGTGATATCACATATGTAAACAAGTGGAAGAACAATTGGGGAACTAGATAGATCTTCACCCAATTGTTCCCCGCAGCCTTACGGATAGGTTCTTACTAGAGTTTTGGTTCAGAATCCGAGTCGTGCTTCTGTTTACCGACCGGACTCTATAGCAGTACTCGGCCACGTAAAGATGCAGAGAACTGACTTCACAGAACTGTTTGATCTGTTAGGACTAAGACTGTCTCCAAATGTCTTCCATGATCGGCAGTAGGTCTCCGGCTCCGCGTTAGCTACTTGCTCTGAATGCCTCCCGAATGGCCGATATCGCATACAGCCCTTGGTGGGGAAGTCTGACGCACTGCCTTCTCGTGGCGGTGTTCCTACCATAGGGCGAGAGCGAATTTCCGGTGCCCTCCAAAGACTGTCAGATCTTTGGTAATCAACCTAGTGGATTTGGTTAAACCCTGATTCTAAACCAACCTCGGGCAGCATACGAAGCATACGGTTGTGTGCTCACCGGCATCCGTGGAAGAGAGGTGTACTACGCACCCAGGATGTCTGGCCTCATCTGAAGAGCGCATGAACTGAGCAATCAAAACCCAGAACCCAGTGGGTTACGGGATTTTCAGATCGTCCTACTGCCCTGCGGGTTAGACCAGTTGGCCAGGGGCCCAGGTTAGGGTCCTCTAAATCAACCCTCTACTTTGGTTTTGTCAACCGGGTAGTATCAAGCTCACATAGGAATCGTGGATCAGCGACGAAGTGAGGATAGAGAATGGAAGAACAAGCGCTTGTGGTAAACTCTGCATATTGTTTCTTTTTCTTCCATCCCTCTTGTCCATTGCTTTCGTCCTTCGCCACGATCTGTACTTTATATATATATATATATATATATATATATATTCCAAGGCAAATGACATTGGACGGCATGCGTCAGCTTATGGAGAAGGACTCCACTTTATCAGATAGAACAGCAATATTTAAGGACGATATAATGCATTCGATAGAATTGTGCATGGAAACATACCTGCAGTTCAATGGGACGGTATATAAACAAATAAGATGAACGCCCATGGGATCACCACTATCAGGCTTGTTAGCAGACGCAACCATGAAACAATTCGAGACAAAGGCATTCGAAACAAACCGCCCACGCTTATAGATCCGATATGTTGATGATACATTTGTTGTCTTGGAAAAAACAGAAATGGACCAATTTCATCAACACCTAAACNATATATATATATAATGTATGCATCAACAAGAGCACCAAACTATCAGCTAGCGCAGTACCTTTTCCGTCTCCTACGCCCATGCCTACCACAGGACCAAAACGACACGAAGAGTTCTGCCACATTCCTGGAACAAATCAAAGACCTCAAGTTAGAAGCAAACGAAGCTATGGTCTCATTCGACGTCACTTCACTGTTCACAAATATTCCAAGGCAAATGGCATTGGACAGCTCGCGCCAGCTTATGGAGAAGGACTCCAACTTATCAGATAGAACAGTGATGTCTAAGGACGATATAATGCATTTAATAGAATTGTGCATGGGAACATACCTACAATTCGATGGGACGGTATATGAACAAATAAGAGGAACGCCCATGGGATCATCAATATCAGGCTTGTTAGCAGACGCAACCATGAAACAATTCGAGACAAAGGCATTCGAAACAAACCGCCCACGCTTATAGATCCGATATGTTGATGATACATTTGTTGTCTTGGAAAAAACAGAAATGGACCAATTTCATCAACACCTAAACCTGATAGTGCCCAGCATAAAATTCACCAGGGAGGAGGAAAAAGACGCAACGCATACTCAATTTCAAAAGCAACCATCCAACCTGTCACCTAAAGAGCTGTGTGCGTACCCTGTTCCATCGGGCCGACACACTGCAGTACACAGCACCTACGAGAACAAGGGCAATCTAGGTTGTTCACGTTATTTGCGGCCAATGGACATCCAAAGTCTTTCATCAACGCCTGTATCCGCAGAAAGCAGAAGGTAAACACTAAGAGGACCAGATCGATCGTGGGGAGTATCCGAAGCGGTCGAACGCATCCTACGTCCACTAGATATCACAATCGCCCACAAACCGACCGGCACCCTGAGATCTAATCTATTCGACGGAGAAGATCGCGTCGACCAGCACGACCAGCCAGGGGTAGTTTATGCCATTCCGTGCCTCGGATGGGACAAACAGTATGTCGGGGAGAGAAGCAAACAATTACGCACACGCTTGCCCGAACATAGCTTAGCCCTAAGACGCGCTGACCCAGACTCGCAGATATAGAACCACTGTGCACAAACAGGCCGTGCGGTCAACATCAACAACGCAAAGGTAGTCAGTCGGGCAAACAGAAAGGGGGAGCGACTGATTCTTGAAGCTCTCCACTCGAATAACTCGTTCAATCGGCATATGGAGATTGCCAAACATTACGTCATCTTAACAAGACCCCGATGCAGAACAGAAAGACAAAAAGACGGACAGTGCACAAAACCGAACGGAACAAGCGATCCCATTCAATCACTCATTCACGTTTGACAACGAGTCCTATTTTGGAACGAAACGTCACGATAAATGTATTAACTCAGTGTACGCATTCTCAACACAAAAATATATATATATATATATATACATAAGTCATCATCATCGTTCAGCGTTAAACAGCAAGCCAAGGCCACTGACCGCTGCATTTCCCCAGAGTTACACGTTAATATAAAGAGTAAATATTCAACGCGAACAGGGAGTGGACCTACACAGATGCGAAAAGATAAGATGCTGCTGCAACCAACACACGGAACACAGTCTAATTGTACAAACGCACGTGTTTTCGATCATTCTGATTTGATAGAAAATGACAACACGATCGCCACTGTTCACGGCTCACTGATATATCCTTCAGTGTCTCCAGCCAGCTAGTTGACGAGTCTTTCGGACCCCAACCACGAAGGCGTGAGAAACCTACTTTACCTAACTTCGCTGTACATTTTCTCATCCCACGTTGCCACGTCATCTGTTGGCCTCCACATGTCCGCTTCAATTCCGTGGGAGGAACCCGAAATAGGGCACGGTATGGTAGACGAGTGTTCGTCTTACGCAACACGTGACCCAACCAGCGTGGTCTACTAAGTTTCATACGCTGAAACAAGCTATTCTCAGAAGTGGCACCCAATACCAGATTCCTAACCTCAATATTACTCACCCGGTCACTCCATTCAATCCAAGAGATACTACATAGACATCGGTGGTCGAAAACCTCCGACCGACGAACATCTCCCACACGCGTACTCCATGTCTCGCAACCATACAACAGAACTGGACGCATTGCGGCACAGTACACACGACCTTTCAACTTCAGTCAAATATCAGGCCGACTCCACAAGTGCTTCAGTCCAGCGTAAGCTGCCCGAGCCTTGGATATACGCATACTTACCTCCAATCCCGAGCTACCATCGTTAGACGCGCAGCTACCAAGGTAGGTGAAACGGTCCCCAGTTGTTATTTCGTCTCCATCCAGTATCAAGTTCGGCGCTGCTGTCGTCCAGTCCTGCACTTTGAAGGTGCAAAGCACATGCTAAACCGAGCAACCGATCTCGACAGTCTATCTAGTGCCCGTTGTGCATGATCCGCAGACTCGAACAGGCCCACAACATTGTCTGCGTAATCTAGGTCACATAGCTTCCCTTCACTTCCCAGTTCGACTCCCACATCCCGGAGACCTCCTAAAGCATCTTCCATCACGACGTTGAACAAGAATGGAGAGATAGGACCTCCTTGTCGAACGCCACTAGTCGTTTCGAATGAACTTGACAGTTCACCGTATACCCTAACGCGACCATAGTTATGCGAGTACAATGCTCGCAACAGGTTCACAAACTTCGTTGGCGAACCCTTCCGGTTGAGAGCACTGAATAGTGCTGGTCGATCCACGGAGTCGAAAGCACCTACCAAGTCGAGGAAGACTACGACCGTAGGGCGGCGGTGTGTGTGTGACGCGTTTCGAGTATTTGGCGAAGAATGAATATCTGATCACTGCAGCCTCGACCTGGTCGAAATCCGGCCTGTTGTTCGCGGGTATTACTCTCGCGAATCGGTGTCAAAAGACGCAGCATTATCGAAGCTAACACCTTAGTGACTATGAGAATTAAACTAATCCCATGATTGCTGCAGTCATTCCGGTTGCCCTTCTTGAAGATGGGTACAATCAGTGACTCACCCCACGATAGCGGGATAGGCTCCTCGTTCCACATATCACGAATCAAGGAGGTAATTGATTTCATCAGCACTTCTCCACCCAATTTGAAAAGAACTGGGGGGAGTTCGTTGGGACCGGCTGCTTTTCCCTTCTTCAGAAGCCGAATACTCGACTGCACTTTCACTTCCGCTGGGGGATCAAGTGACACCTCCCAAGGATTCACAGCTCCAGGCGTCGGACTAGATACGATAGCATATGGCCAGTTAAACTGATCCTTGAAATGTTCTGCCCAACGGTCCAGTCTTTCCTGTATACCATGGATGAGCTCTCCAGCTCTATCGCACACGACTTCACTAACCGAAGTTCACCGCCCACCGCTATCACGGATAAGCTTAAACAGTCGTTAACTGTTACCTGAAGCGGATGCCACTTCCATCTCTTCTGCTACCTTAACCGACCAGCTTTCGCGGTCATTCCTAAGGCT
>LUCM01002320.1:3416-30307 GCA_008360955.1 Fasciolopsis buskii | reverse complement strand
AGATTCAGAGGCTGACGAGGCTTGAGAAAATGTGAGCTAACAGACTGAAAACCATCTACTACACTACTTGACAATAAACCGTTGCGAGTATCGGGCGTGTTATCAATGCAGACACTATGGGTAGGCAGAAGAGGCAAACAGAAGAGACAGGTTGAATAAAAGAGAAGAACTCTGAGCAGTAGCACACTTATCACTACCCACCCCGCTCGATGCAATGGGTAGCGCAGTCCTGATTATGCTGCACGACGACCGAGGCAGTATGGAATTATTTGTAGGCGTGTAACTCAAGGGGAATAATGGACGGGTACTGCTAGGGAGTTCAGCCGCTAAGCAGAACGATTAGGGTTCTCAACCAAAGCCTTTGGTTCTGACAAGAACCTGACTGCAAGGCAGCGGAGAATAGCTGAGTAGAAGCCCATCTACTCGGATCGATTAGTCTTCCACTCGTTTTTACGACTGAGCTGCTAACTCAGATCAACCCCCAACTTGGAGGACCAGGAGACTACTTCGTCAGGATTCGACCCATTGACCTTCCAGGCATGATTGGATCTTTGGCTTGAGATAAGCCATCCTGTATAGCTCGTTGGATCATGGAGGCATGCAAGCCGCCACACCAAATCAAGGTGTAGTCTCGTTGTGACAATATATATACATATACACATATATATATATCTTATTGGAGTTATGCAACGGGATTCATGCTGGGTCTGAGACTGTATGCAAACCGAAATGGGTTATTGCGAGCAACCGAGAGGAACACAAACGATCACGGATGGATGTCACAATTCAAGACAACCGAAAACCGGAGTGCAGCATACATATTTCAGTCAACAGGTGAAGATAATCAAACATCTCCGGTTAATGGTTTGCAGTTGTTATCGCGATTTACAATGATGAAAATTACACAGCTTGGTCAGTGAACTCCAGAGGACAATTGACTACGGAGTCCAAATAGTACTGGATGCGGTCGAGTGGAGAAAACACTGTGAGTTGTTACCAGCAGACCAATACAAAGGAGCAGATGGTAAAGAACCCGCGTATCTTAAACATTTCACGAAATCATACCTTAAATCGGATCGTGTAAGGTTCGCCTTGCTGGATGCGCTGTTGAACTTCGGAATTCGTCAATGACCGGCATCGGTTGTCATAGCGCGGATTTTCCTTCCTACGGCGTTGCTCGTTTCGCAACAATTCCAGACGTTGTATTGAACAGAAGCAACGATACGCCATCCCAGACTTGATCAATTGATTTGCTACATTAATATACATAGATTTTCTTTCTGACTGAATAGAATTGGAAACAGTGGAGGGCATGGACAGGTAAAATAGCAAACGATAATTGGCATTACCAAACAATAATATAGCAACATGAATGCGGAATTTTTCCGGAGATATCAGGGGTCTCCTACACAGGGGGTCTGTCAACTACGTTCGCTTCGGAGCTTTTGAGATTACTCACTCTCAGTCGCCCCCTAAATCCTCCGCTGCTTCATTTTAACTCGTATCCACTTGTCCGGCAAACGAGTCTTTTTCCTTTTATCTCGCTTGCAGATAAAGTTTGCATTCTACTTTGCACCAGAGGACTTTTACCTATGCCCATTTTTACCTCCCCAAAACTCATAGACGATATCAGCGCGCCATGGTCATGTGGTCTTTCTAACTGATTGGCCACCTGGCAGCCCGAAAATTATTTTTTAACTTCCGCCATACAGTTATGACACTACCAAGAGATAATGCGGGTCGCTCGAAAACTTATCATCAGAATTCCAGTGATAAGTTTACGGCTGAACAGAAAGACAAAACCTTTAGAACATGCTTGTTATCAATGGTCTATTGTTTGTTTTTTGAACTGTTCGAGTTCTGAACATGGAATAAGGAACAGTGAAAAAATGGTGAGACCTGCAAATAGATAGGATTGTTGAATACTACGTAGGTAAATTACACAAGGAATAAACTTTCTTACCATTCGGTGTATTTTAAGGATGGACAACAGTATTAAAGAACATTCAGCTAGGAATTGTCTTGTTAATCTTGCATTTAGAGGACTGACTGTAAGGGACAGGAAATGCATACAGTGGGAGTGTTCCGAAGTCCGCAATATGGGAGGAAAAGGGAAATTGAAGTACATAATTATGACATCCGTCGATGATGTACGAAACCATCGTTGATACGTGACGACGGGAGCAACCGGAGCCAACTGGGGTGCAAGGCCCAAAATAGCACCGATAAGAAAGGAATAGTGAAACAACCGGAGGTTAATGCGCCAAGGATTGCAAACTGTAACAAGGGTCGTTGATCAGCGCAATGGCCCTACGCTGAACTCGGTGGAGAAGGAACAGGTAAGAAGGCAAAGCTTCAGCCACATATGACTGCAATAGTCAAGCGTTGGATGAATTTGATTTGTAAATGAAATCAAAAAACCTGCGCGAAGTAGAAAACCAATCCTAAATGCAGCAAGAGAACCAACACAGGACATGTTTGAAAACCGAGGATGGGATTAAAGATTCAATAAAAAGAATGAATATGAGTAATCAAGAGAAAGTGAATTAAAAAGTATAATTCTTTGGGAATGACAATGTTAATAACAGCGGTGTCTCTAGATTTCGTAATTCGCCGTTTCGATTACCGTGGGTGGTCTTTATAGAGGCAAGTTTTACAACCAAAGTGGTAGACGGCTCTACTGTCACCCGGTTTCTTATCATGCCTGACCTATTGAGGCCCTAAGTGGTTCGCCACATCAAGTCTCAGGATCATGACTGCTGGTCCTACCTCTCAATGACCAGGACAATTCACGATTACATGCACATTCGCCCTCGCGCTCTCACAACGCAAGCAAAAATTCAGCAAGTCGTCATTACCCTCACCAACATTTGCGGACTAAATTGCAACATTGATTCTGTTAGCCAGTTTCTTCGACCTTCTTCTCTTGCTCTATTTTTGACCGAAACTTAATTCTCCCCTTCATCAGATACCACAAACTTTCAATTTTCCGATTACACCTTTCACTCCCCTTTCGTTGCAAAAGCAGATGTTTGTGCTTCTGTCCATTATTCAGCTACCGTCTGCTGGGCACCGAACATTTACTTTCCAAATCGCGAATTCCAACTTGCGGTCGAAGCCCCGATTTCCTCCCTTCAATCATTACTTCAGCATTGGTTATCGTTCCTTTAACAGTGCCGACCCCTCCATTTTTGATTTACCATCTCCAAACATTGCACGTTTGCTTATTACAGTCCCCAATAGGCACGTTACTGTCTTAGGATAAATCAACATTCACAACCGCCAGTGGCTGGCATAATCCTGTGACACTTCGGTAACAGGTCGTGAAGCCGAAAAAATTGCTATGATCAACAATCTATCGCAGCTAAGTGACCCGTTCACACGCATACCCGATCGAACTGGCGATCGTGTTTAGACTATTGATTTTATCTTCAGTTTAATCCCTTCACTGCACTCAAATATTCATATTATTCTCCCTCTCGGCCCATCATGCTATTTCATCATCCGTCAACGTAATCCACCACAAATCTCCATTTTCCTCAGGACACACATTTTGGGGCTAAAATTCAACCGACTGGGGCGGTTTCCGCCACTTCTTAGCTTCCTACCTTTGGAATGACTGTTGTTTTACTTCGGACGCTTCCACGTTTCCTGATATTGTTCTTCAAGGCGTTTATTCTACACTTTTCCAAACCAGGCAAACTCGAATCTTCCGAATGACTTAATCATACATGTGATCGCGATATACATTTAAAGCACTCAAATTTTCGCCATTGGCGTTACTCCTCCACTCCCGCCCCCACACTACCGCTTCGTGCAAGCTTAGAACGAGTGTTAAGTAACCAGCCGAAACCAAGGAGCGCTCCGTCCGTTGCAAAGCAGAACGCTTACTCCCATCCATCACCGATAAACGAACATTCTGGTCTCTTGCTAACGCCGCTTCCCGCAAATTCTACCCCTCCAATTTCTCTCTGACTCCACTTTACTCCAATTTTCGTACATCTTCTCCCTCTTCCACTGTCTTTCTTTTTCTATCTCGTATTAGCACCAGAAAGATTCTCCAAGTACTGTTCTTTGAGCGATCCCAAACCACCCGGTCCAGAAGGTATTCCACTCATCATCCTTAAAATGTGCTCCTGAATTTACTCCTCTTTTACATCGCATTTTCTGTCTTCCCCGCAAGTTTTCTACCTTCCCAAACTCTTGGAAACACATCGTGATTATCCTATTCCTAAACGCAAAGAACCTACTGATCATAACCCTCACACCTGTTTGAAACTGCTGCGTTCGGTTTTCGAGCGCGAGGGACTACTGAGCGACCGCCACTATGGTTTCCGATCTTACCCTTCAACGGACGACTTACTAGCTTTCGTTCTACACTTTCGGTCGGCTTCAATCGACAGCCGCGGAGAAACGCAACTGACCTTGCTCGATACTTTCAAGACTTTCGACCGTGTTTGGTACGAAGGTCTTATGTCGAAACTGCCCAGGTTCGGGTTTTCTTCGACTCCCACTTTGTGGACGTTAAGTTTTCTTAGTAAGCGAACCATCTCCGTCCGAGTAGATGGGGTCTTGTCCCAGCAATTTCCTGTAAATGCTAGCCTTTCCCAAGGTTCATTACTTGCGTCCACCCTATTTCTTTCATTCACTAATTGCCTTCTGTCCACCATCTCTAGCCCAATTTACTCCTTTACTAATGATGCTACTCCTTGTTGTTCTTTTTTTTTTACCGCACTCTCCACCATGCAAACAAAAACATCGATGTGTCGCCAGTGTACCTTTAAACTACGATCTTGAGTACCTCTTCCTGGGGCTCCAACAACCGTGCCACAGTCAAATCTTCCAAAATCTCTCTTCCTTCAATTTCCTTAAGATGTCATCTTCTCTCCTCACATCTGTCCTTTGATTCGTCTATTCTGAGTTCCACAGACTCTGCTCCACTTTTCGGTTTACCTGCTAGTTCTTCATTGTGGTGTCCTTCCTTCTGAGTTAGCTTCTCGTGCTGTGCCTAAAGTCGGTTTTCTGTCCCGAGCCAAAGTTTTTTTCACTCCAGCTCATCTACTATACAAAATTCAAAACCGCACCGCACTCCAATACTACAGTTAGGTGTGGTATGGGGCTTCTACTTTGCTTTCCCTTCTTGATCAGGGTTCAGATGAAAACCGTCTAGCTGACCGACCGACCCTCATTAACATATACTTTGTAGCCACTGGCACATCCTCAGGTAGTAGCTCCGTTACCCTTCGGAACTTACCTCAAAAGTTCCTCTTGTTGTAACCTTTTCTCGCCCTTCTCGCACACAGACAGCTAGTCACCCTTGGCAGGTTTTTGTTGTTTGGTGTAGTACTTATTTATTTCAATCTTTTTTCTCCAAGAACACCAAACCGCAGAACACTTTCAGTATTGCCCTCCTCACAACCTCTCACTTTTCAAGAGCAGGACCAATAAACTGGTCCTTACGTAAATACTTCCCTCACTTTTCTCCATTACAGTATATCTTCAGACCTTGAGGTTTACCCCTTCACTGCATCTCACTTTGCGTTTTAAAAAATCTCCGCATATGCTTCGGAAGACCAATATTGACAAGCAAAATAACGAGGTCTATGGTGCCCTCATCGCTCTCATTCGTAGGTGGTTCTAACGCACAATTTGGAAAACTTCGTGCACCAAAAGTGGACGTTGCGCCTTGCCTCCTATTGTGTTGACCTATACACACAGTGAGGCACAAGACGTAAGAACTAGCGCACAATAGCACAGGAGCACACGGCCTGTGGTCTAGCAGGACACGAACACACACTGAGGATTGGAGACAATAGTTCGGGCTCGAGTATACAAGCCCCGTAGTCGCACAAAAAACGGAACTGCTCCTTTCCTGGGTGAGTAGCCGCGCGGAACGGAAAAAGGCGCGGAATACGAACAGCTAGCCCAACCCGCTAGCGGAAGAGAGGTGACGAGCACGGGATATTGCCGCGCGTTTATTGGTGACCCAGCGATACAAGTCAGAGTTCAATTGAGCTTTATCGTTTATATAGTTTCGTTGGGTAGCCTTGGTCGATACGTGAAGCAGCCAGTCACATAATGAGTTTCGATTAATCTTTTTACGGACATTTAAAAATTTTCAACCGCGCGGGATTTAAAATAACGTCAATTTCAAAACGCTGGAAAAATTACAACAGAACTAAAATCTGCGGCACCAAAAGCCCTAGAATGGTTACCGACCATGACACCCCAGCAACATGCGGACAACGGAGATAGGCTCCCCAAGTTTCGTGTAGACATTCTTTTATTTCTGTCTAGTACGGCGTCCCGACGCAGTTCGGGTCGCACAACAAAATGACGCTCCAACCCTACACACCCTGAGTCTCATTGAATTGATCGCAATAAGCTATCGAAAGACGCCGTTCTGTCTAAAACTGCAGGTTCCACTGGTCTGTGTAAGCAGTTAGTTAGTTTTTATATCCTCATTCTAGTTCAATGGCCGTCGGCGTAGACCGTCCGTCTGATCCAGAGGTTCGCATTAGTTATGAAAAGTAACTATCAGGTGACCTAAGAACTCTGAATTACAACAATGAAAATGGTCACTGGAATCAAAACAAACGGATGCCCCTGACACCAGGTCCCGCCTCCCGACCTAAATCCGTAGTCCGTCAAATACACTGGATCTTTCAGCCGTGTTGGATACTTCAGCATTCTTTTCTCTTCCCACCCTTTGCAGATATATCCCCTGTCTACCATGGAAATCCATCCTTCCTATAGCAACGTGTAACTCGGTGAGAAGGGCAGTGGTCAGTGGGGCTTGGTCTGCCGTTTGCCGCTGAACGATAATGATGATTTTTTTTCATCGATATTAGGCACCGAGAGGTAGCAACTGAAGTGAGTGTGCTGGTGCAAGGTCAGTCTTTGTAAAATGTGAACTGAAGTGAAAACTCTATGTATTTAACTTTTCAAAAATCAGGAACACCTTTCTCAAGGCAGGTTTTTGATTGAAAAACTTGCCGATGAAACACCGACCAATTACACAACCCACCAACAAAGCTATTGCACTTTTGAGAATATTACATCCATAAAAACACCACATGGTTCATCGATCTATCGATACGCTTGCAGCCTCATCCGATCCAGACTAGCGAAGCGAAAACTAGGGAAAAAAATTCCATGGCATTTTAATCATAACCCATAAACATGTCGTCCATCGTAAATCAGAAATAGCATCTATATCGCTATTTTCAAACATTACATTGAACAAAGTGGATAGTAGTATGCTTCTGCTCAGAGGTCCCATGCTGGGTTAACGCCCCACTACCCTGTGGGTCAGCCTTTTGAGTCAAAGAATCCGGTTAGGGGTCCCAAAGAAAGACCTTCTTTATAGGGGACCATACTAACTACCGTTCTTCCGATAATAAAGACCGCGCAAGAAACCATGAAGAATTGTAGCTCGATAAATTTATTTGATGGCAGCATTAACGGAGGGGCAAGAAATATTTTAGATGCATTACTTGGACGAAACTGTTCTCTTCACTTAGCCTTTAATGTCCGCATATTCAAATAGATGCGGCAACAAGCTGCCCTAACTGGAACTCCTGTAACTTTTAAAATAGATATATGCTGCACCTCTGAAACGCGCATGGAAGGACGCACTTTTATAACCATTCTAGGCAGGCCAGATAAAACCTAATTCTCTTGCCTCACTATTTGCTTATCCGGTGATCCGCGTTCGAACGCTCGTAATTAGGCTGGTGTTTGGATCGCACCGAGCGTGCACTGTAAGCCTGGATCTCAGTCAATAGTCGTTTGTGTGCAGTCCGGTTATGTATGCGTCAGTAGCTGTCGACTGAAGCGTCGTTACTTGTCTGCCTTGTTTGTTTGTGTCCACTGATTTCGGGGCCTCCGAATGCCTCAGCACAGTCAGGGGTGGGTGTCTCAGGCTGAGTTGGGTATTCGCCTTGAACGCCTCTCAAAATGTTCCCAAATGACTAGCATCTCAAATAGCCTCCGCTGAGGAAGTCCCGGGCACTGCCTTCCTGTAGCGGAGGTGTTCCCACTAAAGTGACAGGAAGAACGCACAGCGCCTTCCACTGGGTTGATTGATCATTGATAATCAGTCTAGGGGAGTTGGTTAAGCACTGATTTCAAACCAACTACAAGCATGGTGCGGAGCACATGGCTGTGTGCTCATCAGCGTCCGTGATGGTGTGTATTGGATACTTAAAACGTTCACCTCCATTCAAAGGGCGCATGAACTGAACAATCAGTCACAGGTCTCCAGTGGGTTACGTGACCCTCAGATCGTCCCGATGCCTTTTGGGTTAGATTATTCGGTTAAAAGCTCGATGTAGGGTCCCCAAAGTCAACCCTCTACTTCGGTTTGGGCAACTGATTAGTGCTAAGCCTACGGAGGACTCATGGATCCCAATGGATGGCCGGTGATGCGAAGATGGAGAATAGAAGAACTAGCATGTGTCGTGAACTTTACTCATTGTTTCTTTTTCGCTCACTATTTTCATCCTTCGACATGATTCCGATGGCACACTGTGTACTCAGATTAGTGCAAGACAGTGACAAATCGATTGCAATTCTGGGGCCAAAGACGAATTCTACCAGGAATAGTTCCGACTATTCCAAAGCCTGCATACCTTAGCCATTCCTGGTGATATTAACACCCGACTAGTCTTCCTAGCGAACATAGCATGGTATAGCGAAAACCCACTTTTGTGCCCGCCGACCTCATTGACAATAGTGATTGCCTCACCCAACTTTGTTCCGATCATAGACTGTCTCTAGCGAACAACTTTGATAAAGAAAGTGACATCCGCTTACTTGGCGCCCTCCTTTGTCTCCAGATCACCGGTGGCATGGATCCACCAAGGATTGTCAACCATCCTGGTTCGAATCCATGGATTCAGATCATGCTTTGGGCCTAGTCTGTGATTGCGAAAGTCACTTTTAGTGCATAACAGATTTCAAACGATAATCGCCGAGTTTAATTCCGCTCGGAGCTTATAATACGGTCGTCCCCACAACAGATTGTCCGGAATCCCAGTGAACACATGGAGCAGATCAAAAAGTCCTACACTCAGCGGCAACTGCCAACCAAAACAACATGCCATGTAGGTCTCAGTTTCAGACGGATGCTCGCAGATCTGTTCCCCCGGGTGCCACATACAGTGAGATGCACAGATCCTTGAACGTAAACTGATCATCAGCCCGAGAAATGACGGCGGGTAGTGGTGGACAGGGAAACGTGAGTAAATTAAAAGGGTTGCAGCCATCAGAAATTGACGCAACCTTTAGTGACTGATCAGAAATACTGGCTCACGCAAACCAAGTGTAGGCGAGGCGACCAAAGAAATCTAATAGTTTACTGATTCACCTTCAGGAGAGTCAGCTGATGTGTTGGGCAGAACACTTTAGTTAATTCTCCGTCACACTGTTTTTTCCATTTCCATCTGTATCTGAAACAATGCAGGTAGGTAACGATTGTCCATCCGGGATGGAGATGAGAAGACAGAGGTTTTTTGAAAAGTTGTAAAACAGCTGGATTAGGTGGGATGACTCTGTCCTTCTTCAGGGACGGCGGAGAGGTGCTGACATTGAAAGTAATAAAACTCCTGATGTCAATCTGTGCGAAGAAGCAGATTTTCTAAGGACTTGTCTGAATCGACGATTGCACCGACTTACCAGTAAGGTGGGAGGCCTCCACGTGAAAACTACAGAACAAGTGTGCTAGGTATTCTCGCCCTAAAGATATACACGGGAGGACGAAGCTGATCTCTGACGTAGTCAGGGCCGTATTGATCAAATCTTTCAACAGTCACAACCGCAGATCCATGATTTGTTTTTCTTGATCTGAAAGCACCGTTCGACTCCGTTGGTTGTCCAACTGTAAAGCGCTGCCTCATACCGATTGATATGCCAGAGAAATTCACTTCACTCATATAGTCCCTGCATTCAAACGACCAAAGCTGAGTCAGTGCTTACAGCGATTTTTCACCCGAATTCACCACAAGAATTTGTGTTCGTTGGGTTGTCCACTATCACCTTTTCTTTTCAATTTTGTCACCGAAATATTTGTGGAGATAGTCCTATATTTACATGGCAGTAGTCGCACTGATATTTGATCACACAGCAGACAGTCTGAATTAGGATATATAGATGGCGTTGTGCTACCTTAGGTTTTCCCCGATCGTTAGTTCCAGGTATATCTGGTGTGCGTTTTACACTGTCAAAATGTAAAATATTGCCGCCTGGTTGGGTTGGCTCGAAGCTGACTTTTAATTTTGCAAAGAAATGAGTTTGACAGATTTAGTTACCCGTGTAGTTGTATTTCACAAATTACATCAGATGAAGGCCGATCGGAGTTCACCAATTTCAAAAATCTGTGGCGTCGGTGTGACATCCGGTTATCGATCAAAGGACGAGCATACACAGCAGCAGCAAAGTTGGTACTGTTGCTCTGAAACATGGCCTTTGAGAGCAGATGTGTGCAGGTTTTTGATGTTTGAACACCGTTGCGTTCTTAGTATTGGCAGAATGTGGTGTGAGGCCTTTGTGAGTAGCTCAGAAGTAAAGCGTAAGATACTGGGTGCTAGGGTTTAGACTTCAGAACAAACACTGAATAGGCCAAGGTGATTAGGGCGTGTTTTGCGCATGCCCACAGAATGCCTGTCTCGTTGTACACTTTTCTGCGAGGCAGATAATCGTTGGGTGGTTTGCATTGGCCGGTCGATGGCATGGGAAAAAAATATGAAAACTCTAACCAGTGGACTGGCTCTCGTAAATGCAGTTAGACTACCGGGTTGGGTTCACGCGACCCCCCGAAGTAATCATTGGGGACAATAGGTGGTACAACTGAGTGCCACANGTGGCAACGTGGGATGAGAAAATGTACAGCGGACTTAGGTAAAGTAGGTGTCGCACGCCTTCGTGGTTGGGGTCCGAAAGACTCGTCAACTAGCTGGCTGGAGACACTGAGGGATATGGCAGTGAACCGTGAACAGTGGCGATCGTGCTGTCATTTTCTATCGAATCAGAATGATTGAAAATACGTGCGTTTGTACAATTAGACTGTGTTCCGTGTGTTGGTTGCAGCAGCATCTTATCTTTTCCCGCCTGTGTAGGTCCATTCCCTGTTACCCTTAGATATTCATTCTTTCTATATATGCGTGTAACTATAGGGAAAGGCAGCGGTCGCTTAGACTTGCCTCGTGGTTTAACGCTAAACGATGATGATAACAATGGTAGTAAACTTCTATTGTTGTTTCATTCCCCAAGCGGCTGGACGAATGCTTCCACTCACCCACCTGCTTTGTGGCAATCCACGTAAGCTAGTACTTATGGTGCCGCTCGAGTAGCGTTTTCGGAGGTCAGATCGGCACTAGCTAAGACTACGCTTTTGAAGCACCCGAAACCGTCCCAGACCATGCTTGGCTTCGAGGTCTTTTGTCCGCGTCTAGTCCGTGGTCACAACAGCAGGAAGAACACTTTTCGAGCACAGTTGATTCTAGACTATAATCGTCCGCGAAAATTCCAATCAGAACTCTCAGTGCAGTTACCGCATCAACAAAATGTCCACGGCTCCAACGAACAGATTAAAGAAGTTCCGCACTCAGTGGCAACTGCTACCCAGGACTCCTTGTCATGTAAACCCCCAAAACGATGAACATCAGCGACTTCAGTTGGATTGTTAGATGTTCACGGATCCGTCTCTCCGGATGCAACATTGAATAAGGTGCTTGGATTCTTAAGACGTCTAAGAAATGACCGGTAGCGGATAGGAAAGTGTAGGCAAATGCAAAAGCCTGCGGCTATCGGGAATGGCCGCAACCTTTACCGATATGCTAGGACCACCGGTCCACGGAAGCCAAGCGTAAGTGGGTCGATTAAGGAATCCGATGGCACAATGATTTACCTTGAAGAGCGACGGCTTGCAAGCTGGGTAGAACACTTTAAGGCGCAGTTCAGTTGGCCCACAGCCACAATGATTCTTTCACTTTTTCCTGCGAGTGAACCAATGCAGGTGGATACCAGCCCTCCATCCGAAACGGAAATGACCAAGGAGATTGGTCTTGTTAAAAGACACAAGGCAGTTGGGCCAGATGGACGGTCGGCATTCTTCGCCAGGGACGATGTGAAGTGCTAACATCAGAATTAGCGAGACGTTTGGGATCAATCTGAGCAAGGAAAGCGACGTCTAAGAACTGATGTGAATTGGTGATTGTTTGGGTTTACAAGGGTGAAAACCACAGATAATAGTTCAGTAAGCATTGCGTCGAAACTTCTTCCGGTATTATCCTCTGCTGACTGTCTAGTACTCGAGAAAAGTATATGCATGGGAATTAAACCCGTTTCCGTCCCTCTATTTTTACTCTACGACAGATCTTAGAACTTAGGTACATATTTCATACACTTACGACTTGTCTGTCTTGATTCGAAAGGGGAGTTTGATTCGGTTAATCGTGCATTCCTACGACACTGCCTTTCGTTGAAGGGTATGCCAGAAGAATCATTTTATTCATCCAATCTGTGTACACGAACAGCCGAGGCCGAGTTCCCTCTTATGACGATGCTTCACCCGAGTTCACCGACAGAAGTGTGTTAGTCAGGGTTGCCCTTTTCCATCTTTCTTTTGTAACTTTGTCACTGAGATGGTTATGGAGATGGCAGTATGCTCATGTGATAATATTAGTATTGACATTTGCTCCGACAGAAAACAGTCCGAATTAAAATATGCAGATGAAGTCGTGTTACTGAATAAAGATCCAAGTGAGCTGTAAGTTCTTCTCGATCGTCTGAACGACATTCTAGGTATGTTCGGTGTACGCATAAAATGCAGTTGCACGACGGGATTGGCTCAAAGCCGAATCTTATTCTTGCAGGGGAGCAACCGAATGAGGTGGACAGACTTAGTTACTGGGGCAGTTGCATCTCACTTGGCGGTACTATCTCAGATAGGTCTGACTGGCGCTTACTAATTTCAGACATCTGTGGCGCCGGTGTGACATCCGGTTATCGATCAAAGGACGAGCATACACAGCAGCAGCAAAGTTGGTACTGTTGCTCTGAAACATGGCCTTTGAGAGCAGATGTGTGCAGGTTTTTGATGTTTGAACACCGTTGCGTTCTTAGTATTGGCAGAATGTGGTGTGAGGCCTTTGTGAGTAGCTCAGAAGTAAAGCGTAAGATACTGGGTGCTAGGGTTTAGACTTCAGAACAAACACTGAATAGGCCAAGGTGATTAGGGCGTGTTTTGCGCATGCCCACAGAATGCCTGTCTCGTTGTACACTTTTCTGCGAGGCAGATAATCGTTGGGTGGTTTGCATTGGCCGGTCGATGGCATGGGAAAAAAATATGAAAACTCTAACCAGTGGACTGGCTCTCGTAAATGCAGTTAGACTACCGGGTTGGGTTCACGCGACCCCCCGAAGTAATCATTGGGGACAATAGGTGGTACAACTGAGTGCCACAGTCGGTGGCGTTCTCGTATTTGAAACCTTCCCTTTCCTGTATAGTTATTCAACTTATAATTTTGCAGTCGACCTTTCATTATTCACCGTCCTTTCTTCTGTTAGAGCAGATGATTTTGTGAGGTAGCAACCAGAACCAGAGCAAACTGGTGCAAAGTTAACAATTATCCAAACTGACCTGAATTTATACATATATATATATTCTAAACCGTACAATATATATATATATATACACATATGTATATCTTGACGCCAGCCTAACTAGCTCCCATCCCCTTTTAGTTTCTGCGCTCGTTCGGCGTTTGGGGTGGGGCTGTGGTTGAAATATTCTGATACCTCGAAGTTTCCTAATACCACAAATTCCGTATTTCTCGCCACCACTGATTCCATGTATTCGATACCAGAAGTTGGAGCTCGGTAAACATATACGAGGTGCATTGGTCCATTCATAAACCTGACGAGGCATGTCGATATATGTACTTTTCCCGACTCTACTGTGAACGGGGCCACTCAGTTTCAGAGGTTTTGGTGTTCAAATGTGGCTATTCTCCCGTCTTGGATGCCGTCTATTCGATCACGTTAATGTTGCCTAATCCCTTACCCATTTCTTCGCGCTTTTCGTTGCCCCAGGTTCCGGTGACAACTGTGTAATCCTATAACTCCGGTGAATAACTATTCTCATTTCCCCTGAACGCTGCAAATGTTAGTCTGCCATAACTGTAATTGTTTTATGCTTAGCTACTGTATTTTCTTCTGTGCAACCCTCAGACGCAATGTCCGGGGACCGCCTGCTTTTTCGTTCTGGCTGTGACCTCTATGACCGCGGTCACCTATAAGTTCCGGGAGATGTGTGCGCTGACCAGTTCACTTAATTGAAAGTCAGACCAACATTGGCGCCCTGTAGCTCTCCTGTCTCTTTGCGGTTCCGAGTGGGCCGCCCGAAGGAGAGAGCTGTTGGCGGCTTATTGCAACATCTGGTTAGTTTTGTTTTTGGGTACTTCAAAATCGATTGTCATCGTGATCAACACCGTGTCGCTCCACACTTTCTGTGATACAATCATCTGTCTTGGCTAATTCTGCCACTGCTTTAAAAGGAGTATTTACTGATTTTCGCCTTGGTATGGACCCAAGCGACGTCTCAACAGACACTTGGTGAGGCGGTGGCAACTCGCTGGTATGTGACCAGGGTGCTGACGGACGCGGACCCGTCAGCCTTCCACACTTTAAAATGATGGTACAGGGATTACATACCATACTGCAGGTCCATATACCAGCACCAATCAGACAAATGCACGGAATGAAATTCATTTTGAACGTACCAATGCAGTTTTCGCAATTGCCTCACAAAAGAAATTGAACAATTCTGGCAGACGCTCCCCCAACGCAAGAGTGGAACACAGGTGGTGTGCCGCAGTTCGGCTCACGAAGTTTCTAGTCCCAGTTAGTTTTCAAAAATGTATGGCGTGATGCCTGACCGTCCAGGTTCTTGTACCGAGAGTTCCTTGGATCTGACGTTGCTTCGAAAACAGAGGGATGTAAAACCCTCTTCATTTCCAACAAGGGAGGAATCAACTAATGAAACGCTTTCCTCCCGACCCTCTTCTCAGCTCTACTACTCGCAATGTGTCCTCTCCAAGCACAGCTAGCCATGCATTGTTTAGTCTCCCTTTGAGTTCGCGCATTGATCTCACCTCCACTGCTTCTGGCAGCTTGTTCCAACCGTTCACCACTCGTATGGCAAACGATTTGCTCCTCATCCCGGTGGTTATGCGTTCTTGCACAATCGCTTTTCCGTCTCCTGTTAGTTTACCGTTCCCCCCTATCTGGAATAGGGCTCCACGGTAGCCCCGTATCTCGGCCCAACCCTTAATGATATTGGAGGCACATATTAAATCACCTCCTTTCCCTATTTCATCCTAAGGAGTACTAGCCAAGCGCCTTCAGCCTCTGCGCACACCCCATGTGCCGCAAACGTCCAAACCAGCGCTTTAAAAGATGCTGACCATGTTCCAGCATTTTCTACCTCTGAACAAATACGGCTTTCCTGTCTGGACACAGTATTCCAAGTGCAGTCCGACGAATGCTTTGAATAGCGGAATATCTTTCGGTCACCCGGATCATACGGTTCTCTTTATTTTGGGTGTGGCATATTATGCCTTCTTGGCAGCCTTCTGACATCGCAGACTATGTTTGGAGTCCGCACTCAGAAATATCCCGAGGTTTTTTACTTGCTGAGTTTGTTTCATCGCAATCTGATGCAAATATGGACCCATGTGGCAAGGGCAACTTGCTTCTCCTTCCAGGAGCCACAGACATTTGTTCAAGGTCAGCGGCGGATCACAACTTACCGATCACTGGTAAGCCTTATCCAGATCCTTCTGGGTAGGCTTGCCCTTTGTTGTTCCTAATAGTTTTGATGCCGTCAGCGAACGTCAGATACGGGTTTCCAAACCAGTGGCCATGTCGTCGACATAACGAAGACAAGTGACCCTAAGACAGAAGCCTGAGGCACATCGCTCTACAACATTCCTCTGTCTGATGGACACTCCTCGACTCTCGCCTCGGAAGATCTGCCCTTCAGACTTTGTGCTATCCAGTTATTCATCTTAGCAACAGCTCCGAAAGCCTTCACTTTCTGGTCAAGAAGCCCGTGGTTCACGGAATCAAAGGCTATCTGAAGGCTCAGATAGCAGAATTCTACTCCTTCGCTTCCGTCATTCCTATCTGTTGCTTCTTTCAGGAAGCTTATTAAGTTGGTCAGACAGGAACTTTTTTGCCAAAACCCGTGATGCCCTAACACCATTCAGTTGATGGCCCTGTCTCGAAGGATACTTTCAAGAAATTTCAGCATTCGGATGTCAGGCTCACCGGTCTACAGCTAATGCGGTTGTCTCTGTCCCGTCCTTCGGACACCAGCATGACTGCCGCCTTCAACAAGTCCGTGAGAAGCCTCCCTTCTTCCAGTGATGCATTGAAGTGTTAGGTACAAAGATTCATCAAGACCGCCTCGAGCGGCTTTAATATCGCTGGCTGGATCCCATCAGGCCCTGCCGCGTTTTCAGGCTGTCCCACAATTCCTCCTCCGTGATCACTGTGCGGCATCTCCACAATAAGGGTGGCGGGATTCAGGGTTTGTCCCTGTGTCCTTTGAGCCCGTTTGCATACCGCCTGGAAAATGTCCTACAGACAGCCGGTTTTCTTCTGACTGCCAGTAGATCTTATTCCCTGGTGGTTTTTCACTCCACCTGCGTCATTTTCCAAAGCTGCTTTAGACTGCAGGCAATTTTAGTAGGCTTCAGGGTGGCTTCTGGCGGCCCCAGCGATCCACTCCGTTCGGCACAGCCGTTGGATGCGGGACATTCCACTTTTCTCCGCTAAGTACCCCAGGTAGTCTAGGTGGCCCCGTGTGTCCTGTTGCCTCATGAAAGTCCTGTGTTTCCCCCTCTTAGCTCTCGGGATCCAACCCCTCCGCCATGGCGGTGGCTCCTTTTGCGTGATTCTGTGAAGAGGTAAAACTGAGTTTGTTATTACTAACGGGTTGCTCTTGATTGCCTCCCATTGACGATCCACGAAGTTAATACCTCTGTCTACTTCCCACCAAGTTTGGAGACCCAAGTGCACTAGTCTACTTTTTTCCATTCCTGAAAAGTTCCTGTCACATCAGTCAGGGACTACCGGTCCCTGCAGGCTCAGTCGCATGCGGATTACGGCCTGGTTGTTCCTAACTGGTGGCTGTTTTAACCCAAGGCTCCCTAAATCATTCGATGTTCTCGTTGGCGCAGAGTCAAGGATTGTGGGTACTTGCCCGAATCTCCATCGAGCTGCTTGAGTAACGTTTTGGACCATTCCAATTTCGTGCACGAAATGCAGGAGTTGATGCTCCGAGGCATCTTCCAAGGCTGTTTTACAAATATCTCAGGGGCGTTAGAATCCTCCAGTACGAGACTTTTGCCCGCGGACCCTGTAACCACGGGGAACGATTCCCCGTCCGCTGCTGGCGGTGACCCCGGCATACGGTGCACACCCAGTTTTTGGCAAACGTTAGTAGTAATTTTTTGACGTTTGCGTTGTTTAAGCTGGCTTACGGGGGTTTAAATAGTTGGTTCACATTAACCCACGTAAGTTGCTACCACGGCTGTTCGTGCAGACGCTACTGCTGTTTGTGTAGTTAATTCCTATAATTGTTCCCTTAACGTTCATTCATTTTATTCCAATTTTTGGAGTTGGGATGGAATTTTCGCCCTTTTCAAAGACAAAACCGATGTATTTTTTCAATTTTCACAGGGATAATCCAAAGAATTGGCCCTGTGAAATACCATGCTCCTTGCCTGGTTCCTTTCTCTACTGTCATGTGGAATATTATTGCATCCATAAAAGTGGGAAACATCCTCGTGGTTATAGGTCAGTCCGTTTTCCTTTCAGGTAATATTTACTTGCAGATTTTCGAATATTGACTGTCCAGCTATCGTCAGGTTGCTGTGGTTAAGCAACACGATAAGGTTGAACGTTGTCTTCAATGCATTCATTTCTTTCATCTGGCTGAAGAACGCTGTTGCGCGCGCAATCCTGGGCCTGGCGGAAATTTTCGGCAATGCTAGGGCCGTTTGCCGAAACACCAGGGGAAAGATCAGGCCAGTGAACGTGTGAGACATTAAAAGTCTTGAGCGTAGGCTTCGGTTAATAGACGGCCCTAACGGTGTAGTTCGCGTGAGACTTGTTGCGTGGTAAAGGTACTCTTCGGCTGCAATATGGTTTGCTTTTTTCGTATCGGACAATGTTCGGAATTCGTTAGATGTGTACTCAGAGGTGTTATCAGCGGACGCTAGGCAGCAGTTTAACTGCGGTGGGCGTGCACTTTGGAATGCCATGGTGGTTGACGACATCGGGTTGAGAAGGTAATTATTTTATGCTTCCAGTCTCAATCAAGGCAGATGTAGCTACCGCCTTATGATCGGTGTCATGAAGGACCTTTTTCCTTCAACGGGGAACATCAAAATGATTGTTGTTGACCGCAGCTTAGTACTGCTAAACACCCTTTGGTTACCGCGGAGCAAAGATTTCCTTCCGTCATTTTCATGTACTGATGGACATGCATCGCGACAGTCTGCCCCTTTAGCTGCACAAGGCGACGGCAAGCGCACTCATCAACTGATGCGCAACTTAGTATTTGAGTCCACAAAGGATGACTTTATTGAATTTAAAGCGGCCGTAGGTAGCACCTGTCCAGCGGCTCTAACGCGCCTGGCTACTTTGCGAAGATATGTGGACACACCACAAAGTTGGGTGGTACCGGAATTTTGGCATATTCATGACGAGTAGGGTCGAGGTAGGGAAGTGACACTTGAGCATGGTTTCTTAAGATTTACCTTATCCGGCGTGATCTCCCGTGAACTGTGGCTTACTGATTAATAAGAGGATCCAATCTTCAAAAAGCAAGCTGCTATTGGGAAGTGGTTTGAGCAAAGTCCTGTGATGCACGTGCCTGGATAGACGTTCGGTCTTCATGCGCATGTGCATTTTGAAACCATTGGCTACTACCATGTGGCCACATATGGCTTATCTGCACGCTCATTAGATATGACGTGAGGAGGCTGCACGCAATCTTTTTGGGCCACCATGGTGCGGGTGACACACGACGATAAACGTTACTCCGAAATGAGTGCAGTATAATGGACGAACTTTTGCGTTTCACTAAAATGTAAGATTTCCATCCTAGTCCATGCTTTCCTGGATATTTACATGACTTCGTTAATTATGAGTGAAGCAGCGGTAGGGGTTTGTTAGGCAGACTGCGAAACACAGCTAAGTTGATAGGGACTGGGAAGAACGTGACTCAGTTTGCGTAGTTAAGGATAATAATACCGTGGTGCACTCGGCCATTAACGCCGAATTTAATGCATTCTTTTGTGACCACGGTGCAAGCGGCAGGGCACAGACAATTGGAAAGCTATTGGAAATTTTCCCCGGTACATCGTCATCCGTATAGTTGTCTGTCTTCAAAACGTAAGCCATCTGTTGTTCCCAGAGCAACCGATGACGTTGACAGACGCTGTCGGTGAACCCCTACAGTGATCCCCCTAAATTTAGGGGGCACGCAATCATGAATTTTGCCAGCCACAGACTGCGGAATACCAAGAGACGCAAACCGTTGGGGCCACCAAATTTGACGATTGAACGTAATCTGTGCAGCATATGAAGACAGGAACAGCCCCCGTGGATTTAGATGCAACAACCTGATGGGTGCAGTGCGACCAACGCCAACGTTGGATTGAATTCCACTTCGCCTACTATGTGGGGGGAAGTTGTAGATCTGCTTCTATTGCCCGTATGCCAAAGGCAATTATCCATGCATGTCATTTCCATACCAAAGTGAACGGTGCTTTTCATTAGCCCCCACCATTTAAAATCCCTGTGCGTTTTAAGAGCAAGAGACTGCTTAGGACAAAAGAAGAAGACCCGACATAGACCCAAAGAACTAGGACCGTTAAAGAGACCGAAGTGACTTGAACGCAGTCACGGCCCCTTATGGGGACACCGCTATCTGACAACCGGCCCCGATTGTCAATATCGGTTTTTCCAATGATTACTTTGTTGTATGCCTTAGGTTGTTCCTGCGTAAGCCCTCTTTCAACTGCGCAGCAAAGCTGGTAGTTTCGGTTCTTCTGGGGCACGGTCCGATTTCGTTAGCCAGCAGTCCGTTTGCGTTGTTTACTCAGGCATACAAATACAAGGAATCTTTGTTTCCGTCTGCACACTGATTGGTACCATTAGAAATGTACCAGCAGCAATGAATGGGCGGGTACATCTTTCCGTCTATAAGTTACCGCACATATTGCCTTGCCCATATTAAAGGTTAACGTCTGCATATGCGTATGCACAAATGTACACGTACCCAAAGTCGAGCTTATTTTACCATGTGAGCATCCGAAAACATTGAGCAGGGTAAAAATTCCGATTACTTATAACCGTATATATACAGACCTACGGATACATACATGCCGCCGTTTAGTGTTATTATGGTATTAGTAAGCACAGCGAGGGAACTTTCGTGCATTTACCTGCTCATGGATGATCACCATAACAAAACTGCGCTTCTACGGGATTATCAGGCAACCACGAAACCTGGAGAAATAAAAAAGGCATTTGAATCACGGCAACCTGTGAAATTTGCGACTTGGGCATGCAAAAGCGACTTTTTCAACTTTTCGTAACAAAATGGCAACGATTTTTTCCACCTAGCATCAATCCTTTATAAACTTCGCTCTTAAACGAAATTTGACAGCTCGTTAGCTGAAGGCAGTTAGCAACGAACGCTACGTGCTATCGCAAGGTGGACAGTTTTGGGCATAACGGTATATCGCGAGTAGATAAATAGCATTCTGAGACTTGACTGACCGAATACCTTGCTGTCTCTCGGAGGAGGACAAGTACTCAGTACCAGGCTTGGCAGGCACTGGAGGTGCTAATTTCGAGTAGCCCGGGTTCTGGCGGCAGACCTGCCACTGGACGACAGACCGAGGTATTGGTAGTACGCCTGCTACCAATGTGGATTTCGTCTGATTTTTTGGGAAGGAGCTGTTAGTGGCAAATTTTGGAATTTAAGGAAGTAACGAGACTCATGACCGGATGCTGTCCTTGATGCAGATACGACCTCTGCATGCAAGCAGCCTACCTCCTGCAATACCTGTCACAAACTGCCCGGTCATAAGTTACTGGCCAGCATTTGTTTTGCACTCGTCCCAATGCGAGTCAAACCCCATACAATCGCTTCCTTCATACGGAGATCATACAAGAGTGGGCCCTTTCAAATCCGCCGCGCTCGGTATAAAACCAAGTAGTAGAGAGGTAAAAATTAATGCGGAACTCATCAACTGTAGCTGGCAAAGAATGGGCAGGAAAGAAGGTTGGCCAGAAGGAGAGGGAGGGTGAATAGTCCAAACTTTGTGAAAACTGGCAGCAGCTTCTGCTTCCGATGACAAACAGCGCTACATCTACAATGGTCCTAACAACGGCTTGCCGGAATACACATTTTTCGTGAGCACATGAATGCTGCTTGTTGACTTGGCTTGTACTTGTACGTTCATGCGTGACCTGAGGCCACCTTCGACTGTTCTTTTCATTTTCCCTTACTTTTTTAATATTTCTCTGTTTTTTGGTTATTATCTCGTTCAAGTCCATTGTCCTCCCTTTTCTTCTCCTTAATTTCTTCTTTTTCGTAGGTATGTTTCAATCAAGCATTCGTGCTCAGTCTTTGTGTTGTGATTGTAACAGGCCTCTATTTCAGTTTTCTCTCCCACATCTCTATCAGAGTATGGTAGCTGCCCTCAGTTTCTTTCTTCCTCCTTTTTGGCATCCTGCTTTATCCCGTTTTGCTTCTTTCTTTGTTTCTTTTCTTCTTCTCTTCATTCCCTTGGTTCTCTTATTACCCAGTGGTCAGCTCTTCTTTTAGTTTTACTTACTTTCTTGAAACGAGAGGCACATTACAACAGCGATGGTTGGTTGCCGTTAGTGCCTTGGGAATGATTGGACTCGTGCCACCCTAGAGGATCCTGCCTGATGTGCGTGGTGCTGTTGAAGCTGATAGTTTACCCCAGTGCCGCGGGCCACCCTCATCAAATTTGAGAAAAGGCCAAAAGCAACAGCCAAGTAATTTGATGAGTTTGGTCCGTCCTGTCGGGCGTAAACCGAGCAAACGCATATCAGGCGCTCTAAGAGAAACAGATGAACACAAAAATGGTAATTATCGGTCAGCCATGCGGTGAAATTATGTGGGACCACTCCCCCAAAGCGATCCCTAGCATCAGAGCGCACCCCCGTCGCAACAAGGGTGGCGGTGAGTCGCACGTTATCAGCAATGTTTCAAATGGCGCACCGCGGCAATGCTCTGTTAGGTTCTTCTCCAGTCTTATTTAGCTCACTTTCTTTTTTCTTGTCTGCGTGAACTTCTCCGGCAGTAAGCTTCACGAGGAACAAACTCTGACGGGGAAGAAGTGTCCCCTGGCCCTCAGCCCCGGAAGCTGTCTCCCTAGCTTGATCAAGTTACCGCCCAACGCTGATGCGGTAGCGAATCAGAACGAGTGTCCGTAAGGATGCTCCTGAGCCGTTGGGGCATCCTGGGGCATATGAGCTCCCATCTCCACCGCCTGTCCTCCTAATATACAAGCTCAAGGGGTGGAGTTTATCGAGATAGGCTGAGTTCCTGAGATCCGGTAGCCGTTTTGTGGCCCTTCTTTAAATTCACTTAATTGTTTTTCTCTTCAGAGTTCATGTGCAGTTCCGGATTTTTACCTCCAGGTGAGGCCTGATTAGGGTTAAGATTAGGACGGAACGAGACAGAAGTAAACCTGACAGAATGACACGGAGTTGGTTCAGCTTGAGAATAGTCGTCCAGGCTATCACATTCCCGTTAGCTATCTGTGCAAGGTCGTCTTAGACGATCAAGCAAGGAAACCTCTCCTGCGTCGTTCGTTTTAGTATATTTTCCTCGAGACGTACTTGTTGAGGTTGAATCCATCAACATCATTATCCTGCACCTACCTTTATTGAAATGGAGGTCGTTGGCGATGGACCACCTGTGTAGTCTACTAAGGTTTGACTGCAGTGCCTGCGCTTCCAGCGTGGTTCAGGGGCAGATCTTAAACCATCTGCGCGCAGCTGTAATTCGGAGTCTATTTGCAGAGGAACGCAGTTCAATAAAATGATACCAGTCTTCGGCCTGGTATGTACACGGATGTTTGTTCGCTTGGGGCATCGAAGTTATTGGAAAGAGACCCGATCACCCGGACCCGGAATTCTCGATGGCGCTGAAAGCCGGACATCTGGATAATGGGCGTGTAGAAAACGTTGAAAAAAAGACCCCAAAAATTCCTCTTTTAACTGACTCCAACACCGCGACTGATTAAGCCCCTCAGTCGACGGAATAGAGAAGACCTATGCAGCAATCAGACGAGAAAATTATATTGTATATATCGTACCCCCCGTGTAGGGCCGATATGACAACACGCGAAATTTCAGACCACTGCAAAAGGGATGCCTGTTGGTCGAAGCAATTCTAAAGCGGGGAGTTTTGAAATGTGCTGCACAAATGGAAATGTTCAGGTCTCATGTGCGATAAAACACAAGCAAAGGTTGAAATGAAACGCCAAAGAAGATCATAGAGAAAATTATGCCTGAATATAATTCATTTCCTTTATAAAAGCGGTGCCACTGCGTAAGCTCTTTTCCATGAATATGAGGAAGATTTCTATAAGTGGATTCATTAGTGATTGGGGAGTCACAATGTAAACTCAGTTTGGCGCGAGCGAATGCATTCGTGCACGTGTGCTCATGTAAATGGGAGGAACTATTGGCGCGCAGGAACCATGAACTGGTCGACCGTGGACCATTTTCCTTTCCAAAGATATCCTTGCGAGGATCTTCGCCCATCAGATGCCACACCGATTCGGATAGGATCTTGTGAAACGACAGAAAAACAGGCAGACCGACAGCCAAAATGAAACACTCAGCAGCCAAGCGTCAGAGGCGACCAGAGTGATGTATAAAACGACTGATCGCGAGAGATTTTGTGCGGTCAGCGAAGGATGCAATTCATTCGAATAGAGGCCAAAATCGGTATGGCAACTGAGACGTAAATAACGCATGAACAATAGTTACGTGAAACATTCAATTCGTGTTTTAGGATCAAACACATTTCAGTGATGCGTATGCCTATATCTTCGTGTTAACCTCAGTTGTCAAAACATGCTGGACAGATGAATTTCAAACCAAAACGGGCGACTGAAGTCTCATTCGCACTCGCAGCAGGCAGAGATAACTACGGGCCCTAAAGCGACATGGAAGCGTAGTCAGTAGGCCGTACAGAGTTGACACTGAATCTCGAACTGTTAGGCAATACGGTAAAGTCAACGTATGCTATTTTGAGACAAATAATGCCAACTGTATCAACGTGTTCGGGTGGACCAAATTGAAATTATTGAAATTATTTTCGTGCTGAGAAATCAAACGAAATGGGCCTTCGTAAGTTTGTTGCAGCGACTTGTGCACAGAATGAACCCGAATAACTACATGCGAACAGGAGCAGAGTTCGGACGGAAATAAAATTTCTTGTCGCTCTAGACGAGTTTGCCCTGGAGGCAGTTCCAGCATGTACGCAGAGAGGCAAGCAGCGCTTCGTGGCCCCCGATTGGTAGCGAAGGGTTAAACTTTACAGGGCTATCCATCATTCTACGCAAATGTCGAGCTACCGATTCAGTCGTGAAAAGAGACGGAATTAATTCCTGGCAATCTAATGAATCTATGGACGCCAGTTTTCGGATAAGTGTACTGTGTGAGGGTGTCAAAGGGCCCACAATAACCTTGTGAACGTGATGGAAGCGGGGATCAGGGTTTGCAAAGTTACTCATGGACAGCTCTACGTGCCTATGCACTCAAGTCGTTGGAATTGTGAACACTGATAAGCTCACATACGAACGTCTCGCGTTATCGACTGCCAGACATATTGTGCAGTGACTGATAGTAGACTGGTTGCAATTGCTAGATTTGGAAGTCCATATAATATATCGAGCACGAGACGTCGGTAAGTACAAGGTACTACTTTTCGAGGTAAGCCAGCAGATGTGTCGCAGAGTATCGCACCAGCATATTTAGCCAGTGGCACCCGACGGCATTGAAAGGCCTCTCCTGTACCTGAACCACTATTACGGTAGGAAGGTCGATGGCGGGAGGCTTAACGGGCGAGATAGGGCGTCGCCTATAAAATTCGACTCGCCTTTTGCGTGATTAAGGTCCGTCGTGAACTGGGAAATATAGTCTACGACTCTGACTCGTGGATAGTAACGGTCAGCCGTGGTGTGCGTCGTGCACGTTGGTGGTTTATGGCCGGTGAACAGAGCGAAATAACGGCTTTCAAAGGCATGGCAAAATTGTTAAATAGCGCCGTATGCCTACCAAACACGTTGTATCTGGTTTCCGTGAGACTAAGTCGTCGAGATAAAACCCCTAGTTGCTCCCATGCGTTGGAAGCCAAACAGTGCAGGACTGCTCCGATGGCAGGAGTGAACGAAGCAGGGCTTAGTTAGTGCTGATCCGATCTCCGAAATAGCTACTCGAGGGGAATCATAGGTACAGGCTTACGTGGATTGCAACAAAGTAGGTCGGTTAGTGGAAGCACTCTTCCAGACGCTTGTAAAATGAAACTACAAGAGAGGCTTACCAGGAACGGATATACTTCATTTTCCTTGATTGTAGACGGCGCGGGATATTGGAGAATAGCGCCTACTTTGTCCTCGTTAGGATTGCTACCCTCGGGTGATTCTGTGGCCGGCTAACGTCAGTTCCGTTTTGCCGAGCTCACTCTTATAAGGATTGGCTGCCATTCGATTGTCAGATAGTTGTTGAAATGTTAGAGTGAAATGTTAGATATGTCCATCTACATTTGGCGATGCGATTATTAAACAGTCGATGTAAACGTGAACAAAAGCCAAGTCTCGTGTGTTTCTATCGACAAACCTTTGCAATGTCTGAGCAGCCTAGTGCGATCCAAAAGGCATACGTAGGAACTCAAACCGACCAAGTGTTGTCGCCATAGCAGTTTCCTCGACGTCTTGGATCTTGGATCTGGTGGTATACTCGTACCAAATTGGTTTTAGAAAGCAGTCGTGTCGTGAAGTGGCGCCGTGATGTCGCGTATGTATGGTGTCGGGTAACTATCGAAACGGGTAGCCGAGTTAAGTGCACGATAATCGCCACATGGTCTTCAGCTGACGCTATCGTTCTTTAGAACCACGGGTAGCGGCGAGGCCCAAGGACCGTGAGGACAAACAATAAATTAGCAGGTAAAGTGTCGAACTCACTTTCGGAGAGTGATGATTTATCCGCTGCCAGTCGTCAAGGTCAAACTGTGACTGGTGGTTCGCTAGTGATGACGTGGTGCAACACAAGGTCAGTTTCCGGGTTTATCCCTTCAAATGGTTTAGTTAGAAAGGAAAATTTTCTAAACATTGATTGAAAATCATTTGGAATATCATGGAACATACGGGTGATTCGATGTGCATCTGTGCGGGCTTCGAAACCCGTACCTCTAATTTTCGACGAGGGATCAATCAACCCCAGCCTACGTGAATCAACGAGTAATTCCGTTCATTGTTTTCTTCCTTTACCATAGTCATGATAACGTAATCTACACTCATATTCGAGCAATATGTATAATTTAACAGTAGTAAAATTATAGATTGTCGTTCGTATGGCCTATCTGCTTAGTGACCATAAGCATGGCGGACACTGGTGTTTCCAAGTTATTATTGTTATTACTTTTGTGATTTGTCGTTTTTGTTGCGTTTCTCTGCAGACTGAATACTGGTGATGAGACAGCCCATGTGTCCACAGAAGGTTCGAAAAACCAACAAACGGAGTATCACTCTGCATAATCG
>LUCM01002319.1:85109-96736 GCA_008360955.1 Fasciolopsis buskii | reverse complement strand
GGCATTCGACATCCAATCAACATCGAAATCTGCATGTAGCACTGGAGGAAGGCATAGATACAAATGGAGACTAAAAAGTTTCAGAGTCCAGTAAAACAAGTGAGTCAGTAGAACTTGGGGTAGTCTATTCAGAAGTCAGTTGAGAAAAGTACTCGAATGTGTTTTGGAAGCGCCGAAATGATGTGGTTGGTAAAATTCTAAGTAAAATTCAGTACTGCACTTTTCATGCGATCGTGCTTCAAGGGTCGATCCTTGCGTATGAGCAACAGCGGACTAGTTGCCATGTAACTCGACATCGACTTACCACCAACTGAGCACCGAAGAAGCAAAAAATGACGTTTTTGAGGTGTTCTATTGATGACCATGGAAAGTTATGATCAGTTAAAATGAACTGGGTCTAGGAGAGTGAATTGCAAATGGGAAACTGGAAGGCCATTAATGGCTTTCGATAACATGCTATTGAGATATTCTACCTGGTTGCTGACTTATGGGTTTTAGACCGTCTTGTGCCTAGTGAATGCTTTCTTTGTATTAACCGCAGTAGTACGAATAACATGAAGGAGAATATTCAGTCAGAGTGAATGTATACAGGAATCCCTAAGTGTTAACAGTTGAGTCAAACAGTTGATGGCTTAAGGATGTAGAATATCTTAACAGGCGAATGTGAGTAGAAATCGGGGATATATTTTATCCGTAAGCTGGCGCATAAGTAAACTGGTGGCACGGATCAGCCGCTAGTGCACACTACATACATGGGGGGAAGCACTAGAACTATGAATGAACCTTGGATTGGAATAAAAGTTACACTAGCTATCAAATGGTGATGTGCGGTACCAAACCGAGCGACTGGTTGCAATGCCCTTGGTGAAGAAACGGTTTAACAGAGTAACCATGATCAGAGCGCAAATATGAAGACAATTCAAAGATGGGAAATAGTCTACAGAAACAGAAGTGGTGTCGGAACAGTTAAACGGAAACGGAAATCGAAAATACTCAGCAACGATAGTTAGAAGATAACGATTTTAAGTGACGGAAGTGAAGGGTACTTTGGAGTTAACACAGTTTATCATACCGGCTTGACAATAAGAATGTTGCCAATCCAACATCACTTAAATAAAATCATTCAGAGAACAGACACAAGATGGGGAAACAGTAAACAACAATAAATTCTTTTTTCCCGCCATACGCATAATTTGTTGTTTTTGGGTTAATTTTTACGGAGCACGAGTCCTACAGGCCGGCCGTATAGCATTCACATCACAGAGTTCGATTCTGATTTGCGTCACTCAGCGTCCTCATCTCTTGGACCCCAACAAAGGAGAGAATGCCGACCGAAGCCAAAACCACCACTGACTTCATGCATGCAATGCAAGCCATTAAATAATTATCGCGTCATCTCTTCCAGTCTTGTCCAGCACTTGCAGAAATGGTACGAAAACGTAGACAGTGGCCTGGCATACTCAGTACATGTCGGAGCCACCAAGCGCGATGTAGAACAATTACCTCAGTAAGAGGGCGACTGTCTGCACTCATCACACGACGATGCGCCTCGCCAATTCACACTCCGTGTTCCCACCGGACTCACGCAGTGCCTTAGAGATATCAGTCGTCGAATGCAAACATTTTCTGGACATCCTCAACACGAAATGGCCAAGTTTCGGAATCGAAAAGAACATTATTGTTCATGGTATTGCACACCCTTTCCTCGAAAGAAAGCCGGATGTCTTGGCGGCGCCACAAGTGCCGCAGGTCTGCTGCGATTTTCGCAATTCGTAGTGTGATCCCCTTAGTACCCATCAGTTGTAATTAAATTCCCGGGATACGTAAACCTGTTGGCGCATTCCACCTGGCCATCATAATTATTGAGTCTAGGTATAGACCCCTGCCAGTCTCGGAGAAGTACCTTGCACTTTGAAAGTGCAAAACATTCCGTACCTACATACCTCGATCTTCAAACTGCCAGATGCGTGTTTTCGCCCAACAAGGGGATATCATCAGCATACCCCAAGCCAAAACCTCTGCTCCCCGGGTGGAGTTTAACTGACCGTTTGCTAGACCATACAAAGCGTTTTGCAGAACATCCTCTATGACATTTGAAAAAGTACTTCACTAAGGACGATGAGGGGTGGCGAGAGCTGCCCGTAGGCTCTAACTCGATCCGTGATATGACGGCGCAACTTTTTGAAAATCGACACGCACTTCTCAGGTGCTCCATTCACCAACAAACAGTCATAGTGCAGACCTGTCAATAGAGTCAAAGGCTGCCCAAATGTTGAAAAGCACAATGATATTTAGCCTTTGGGAAGCAAAACGACACCCTAAAACTGTCTCAGGGTGAAGTTTTTGTCGACGCACGAAATGCAGCCTGTTTCCCGCGAGTTTGCTCTTCACGCATTTTGTGCAACGTGCGAGGAGTGCCGGACGCTAGCAATTTTAGTGCTATTGAGACCAGGCTAATACCCCTATGGTTAGCGAAGCGTATTCCTAAGTGGGGGACAACAGTTGATTCCCCCCCCCACAAGGATAAGATTTCCTAGCAATACCAGATCCTTGAAACTAAAACCTGAGGTCCTCCCACCAACTTCAACTATACTTAGGGAAAGATCATCGAAGCTCGATGCCATTCGACGTCCCAAGATTCGGGTTTCCTTGCGGTTCTCGACCTCAAAAGGTGGGTCTATTGTAACAGGACGCAGGACGTGTGCCTGAATAGCTGTGAGAATGCATGAAGTAGACCGTCCGCGAATTTCCACGGTGAAATAGCGATTCACGAAGTCAGTTCAGCGTTTTCTGTTTGAAGAAATGAAAGACTTGGCCTATCTGTGCTTTCCAGTTACGCGAAATTGCCCTGGCAGTGGGCAGACAACTCGGCTAACTTATTAAATCAAAACCGTTGTTTAAAAATCTTGTTAGTGTCTTCAGCAGCAGTAGTCTCCTGGTTCTCTCAGTTGCGGGTTGATCTGAGTTAACAGTTCAGCCAGAAAAACGAGTTGGAGAATAATTCATCAGCATCCACTCAGCTATGCCCCGCTGCCTTGCGGTCAGGTTCTTGTCAGAACCAAAGGCTTTGGTTGAGAACTCTCCTTAGCGAATGGATTCCTTAGCAGCACCCGCCCATCAATCCCTATGAGCTGCACGCCTACAAATAATTCCTCCGAAGTTAAGCACGAGAGTTTCTATATCAGATTGTGTGACCATTAACCCTGCGCCCACGTGCTCTGGTTCTGGCTCCCGCCTCACAACATCATCCACCCAAAGAAAAAAAGGAAATAATAAAAGATCGATTGCTAAATAAGTTGAAGAACTATACAAAAGAAGAAAGGTTTCGAATGCAAGAACGCCACTGACTTCAGTACTCAGCCATATCACTTATTGTCTCCAACTATCTCGTGAACCCAAACCTGGTAATCTTACTGCACCTACACGATCCAGTCCACTGATGAAAGCTTTCATGTCTTCTACCCATGTCATCGACTGGCCACTTCAAACCGTGTTCCAACCATTGCGTGCCTCGAAGGACGATGTGCGTCGAAGATCTGGTTGTGTGGGCATGCGCGGAACGTGTCTCAGCCACCTTAACCTATTCTGACAGAGTGTCTGTTCCAAACACTGAACCCTAGAATCCAGTACCTTACGTCCAACTTCTTGGTTATTCACGAAATCCCTCCACCACATTCTACCAATATTACGAAGACAAGGGTGTTCGAACACGGAAAGGCTTCGCACATCTGTTCTCAGCGTCCGTGTTTCGGATCCGTAGAGCAATACTGATGTCACTGGTGCTGCGTATACTCGACCTTCGATCAATAACCGGAATTCACACCGAATCCACGGATGCCTGAAATTAGTAAATACCAATCGGGTCTTCTGATGCGCGTGGACACTTCATCTGGTATGTGATTACTGAATGAGATGCAAACAACCAAGTAACCTAATCTGTTCACCTCACTCAGTTGTCCCTATGCAAGAGCAAGGTTCGGCTTTGAGCCAATTCAGTCTTGCAACAGCATTTTGCACTTTGAAGGTGCAGAACGCATCTCTAATATACCTACACTAGTGTAGCTTATCGTTCGGACGATCAAGAAGAACCTGGGATTTACTTGAATCTTCACTCCGTAGTACAATATTGTCAGCATATTCCAATTTAGTCAGTGCCCTTTCTGATCAAATGTAAATGCCTCTATCCTGACATGAGGATGGGACTGTCTGCTTAAGTATCTCATTAGTCAAGTGAAAGGAAATATGAAAGCGGTCAACTCTGGTGAGCATCAGTTTTCTTGGTGAATTCGGGTGAAAGATCTCCATGAGCACGAACTCGTCCTCGGCTGTTCACATGCAGAGATAGGATGAGTGAAATGGATTTCTGCGGTACACCCTTCAGTGAGAAGTAGCGCCAAATAACTGCCACTTCAAGTTTCAGGCTCGCGATTGCCGGTTCCCCCTCCACTTCGTTTAGTAGGCTCCGCTACACTCGGGCTTCCAGCATATCATATGTTTATATGTATGCGAACCCATATATATATATATATATATATATATATATATATATATATATATATATATATATATATATATATATATATATATATATATATATATATATATATATATGCTGAATTTACATTTTCGCGCTTCGTTTTTCTTGCTGTTACTAGACGTACAGAGTGAAGGTTTTATGTTAACTTCCAAATTCATTTCTGCGCCTTAGGTTTCACGTCTAGGCAGTCACGGCAATGCAAATTGAGTTGGTCGAAACCAATTCGTTGGGGCACACGGACCAGATCGGTAATATTCTGCAACCCACATTTGCTACACGTCCTTCCGGATCGAGCGATAATTCATTCCATTGGTCCCACGGTACGTTCGAACCAGCCAATTTGCTTCTATTGTTCTCCTTTTACCTGAGATTTAAGCTGCTTTTCGCGCACACTGGCCCTAATTGTAGATTTTTTCTACAGCATCCTGAGCTTCCTCAAACCAGCCATGGCTTCTCCATGTCTGCTGCGGTCCCTTTTGTAAACTAAAGGGGTTAACTCAGTCATTGGAATGTTTTTGGGGAGACATGCACAGTGTGATGTATGCTCAGCATTTATTCTGTTTTCTCCACCTTTTACACAAGTTGCGGTTTTCGGTTTGGGTTTAGGGACCGGAAGTCTCCGGATTACATTGAAACTGCACCTTGACGTGCTATAGGAATTCCTGTGCCTCTTTGACTTACCTAAAGCCGAAGATTCAATCTTGCCGGGAAGGTCACCGGGTATAGCCCTGATGAAGTAGTCTCCTGGTCCTCCAGGTACATTTGAACTGACAACTCACCTGGAAGGAGTAAGTGGAAGAGTGGCTTCCACTCAGACACTCCGCTGCCTTATGGGCAAATTCCAGTTAAAACAAAAGGTTTTCCTTGGGAACCTTAATCGTTTTCCTACGTAGTCCCTATAGTTCCTAATAGCATACCGGCCCACCATCTCCCATGAGTTACACGTTTTCAAATAATTCCATACCCCATCGACCGTCTTGTAGGGTAATCAGGACCACTTCGCTCCTTGTGTCTAGCGGAGCGGTTAGTTATTAGTATGCTACTGCTCAAAGTTCCTTCTCTTTTACTCCACCTGTTCTCCGTCGTGGTTGCAAAATATGGAATTTAGTTGTAAGAGGAGTCCGTTGCTTGGAGATTTTTGACTATCGACGTAGTACCGGTGATAGCGAATGGAATTATCGAGTGAGCAATGCTATGTTTAGAGTTTGATTACTAGATTTTTACAGAAAATGTTGAGTCGCGTATTGAGGATAGTATTTAATACAACTGCTTCATCGTACCCTGTTTTCCTTTCCTACCTTGGAGTGAGTGAAGTCATATGGAGGTTGAAAGATGGCAGAGCGGAACGAGGAAATGTGGAGCGAACCTAGGTCAAGTAGGATTCTCGCGTCGCTTCGATTGGGGTCCGAAAATCCTTTCATTCCGTTGGTTGATGGCACTGAATGATATGACAGTGAATCAGGAACATTGTCGACGGTGTTTTCATTTCCCGTGAAACTAAAAAGATTGGAAGAAGTGCATTTGCATGGTTTGGCTATATTCCATATGTTGGGTCTTACGACACTCCTTTCTTTCCCTACTCCTGCAAGTATGTCGTGTTTACTCAGGACATGAACAATCTCGATCCGAGTCAATTGGGATTCTGTCTCGGCCGGTCTCTGTGAATGCTGGTGTTCCCCAAGGTTCCGAATTTGTGCCCATTCTTTTTCTTTTATTCAATAACGATCTTGCATCAGCTTCCAATCCTTATAACTGCTTTGCCGTTGATGCCACTCTCCGTTGCCCTCGTTCCTACTCAAGTACCTGTCGAGCCACCATCAACATCGATCGGGATCAATGTCCATCTCGGACGAATCTCTGCTTGGGACTCTGTCAACGATGTCCGTTTTAGTCTGTCCAAGACGTGTGGTCTTTTTATTTCACTCGAATATTTGCCCTATTCTCTAGTCAAATTTTGACTCGACTTCTCTTCATTCCGCTGAATCACTTCCATTACTGGACTTGTTCACAAATTCTTCTTCTCTGTTGGTCTCCGTTTGTGGTGCGCGCAGATAGTGGGACTTTTCCGGTTTGTGAGATGCTCCGACTGGCGTTAATATCTAGTTTGTCCCAGAAAACCTTAATGGAAAATGATCGCCTTTTTAGGCAATTGTCTATGGATCGAATTTGAAGGTAAATGATATAAGTCAGCGTTTGCTTAAACGGACGATCGTCTGATACAGAAGAGGTCGTCCGTTGATTTTGTCGAAAGATTGTGCGATTGTCTTGGTATTCTCCTATGAAAAATACAGCAGAAAACGCGGAGAGCGTGGTCCTCACTTGTGTACCTGAAGGATAACGAATTCTCTTGGAAAAATAAAAACAAAGGTCTGTCATTTTGTCTTCTTGATGTGTAAATTGGGACGGTCTGCAACCCTTAGCTCAATCATTGCTGTTCGAATTTTTACGCGCAAATTCGGTTTTGTATTCCGCGCCGGGACATTTTTATATCGCGCCTTGAACACTATAGGCATGTGTGGCTTGCAGCTTGTACTACCATTCTTTCTCTTCTTGATCGTGTTCAACGAAAAGCTTTCGGCTGATTAGTGATCCCTCCCTGACCCGAAATCTGCAGGCTTGTGCTCATCGGCTAGCACCTGCTTCACTGTCTTTTATTCTGCCGTTATTATTTCAGCTTCTGTTCTTCTGAACTCGCTTCGGTCGTTCCCATTCCCACGACTTTATTTTTGTTCTTCTATTATTCACGTGGAAAGTGATCCTCATCAAGTCCGCATCCCTAGATATCGAACATCTTTATTTCAGTCTTCCTTTATTCAGTGGATCGAAAATTCCTAGAACACTCTTCACTTTTCGGTTTTTCTCCCTAGCCCACGATCTTTCTGATTTTAAACCAGAGTCAACGAGCTTAACCTTACTTGATGTTCCCTACGCGGATGCCCCTCTACAGTATATCTTTTTTATGCGATCTGTTCCTTTTTCTCTACATCACTTTTCGTAATCGAAAATTCATTGGTCTGAATCCGATCTGCGAATTACACAGCCTCTTACGAATTTTTTGAATGACATGTTTCGCACATGTGTATGGTGAAAGGGCATGTTCCGTATTTATCGGGCACACTATGCGGGGACCAGCATTCGTGATCCTTGGATTAGCAAGAAACTATACGGAGTCAACGGGTCAGGTGTGGTGGCCATTTGGATGACACCGAGTTGCCATATTCTACCGGCGGATCTGGGATTAAAGCCTCTGGCATGTTTGATGACAGATGCTTAATCCACGTCACTATCGCCGCGCAACTGAAGTGATGTTAATAGTCGTTTTAGTTTTTTTCACGGTCTTGGCTGACTCAGCAGTGGAAGTATAACGCCTAGCTGTGCTAGCGACATAAGTGCAAATTGTGAAATAGGGAAATCAGTATAGTGTATATAGGGACAAATTGTATGCAAACGGAAAACTGAATCACAATATTTGCTTCGCCTGGACAAAACGTTATTGCGGTAAGCTGCGGATGACGTGTTGCTTTTCACGCTTCTCCAGTTCAAATTCCGTATGGTCCCAATTGTGGATGTAATTTTATAAGTAGCCGAACAGGAATAATTAGATGTTGACTTGTTTAAGCACCTGTTCGATTTCGATGGACAGACTACATAGTTAGTTTAGGGAGGAACCAAGTCGTGCGCTATTCCCGTGAAACTATGCTGATGGTTGAAGCTTCTGCTGACGTAAGGGATATTTGCAAGGATTATCTGACAACCAATTCATATGTTGTTTGTTCCATAATAATCAATATCTCCGATAGATTGTGATAATGAGCCTTTTTTAAAAAAATATAAACTTTGTTTGGTAATTTCCGCAGGTTCTGGTAGTTTCAGATCCAACCCCCGTCGTAACACTGTCATAACTGGAGTCATGGATCCCTTGGAAACCACGATCGTTACCGGTCCTTTTATTAGTTCACTTGGGGGAACTGTCCATCGAAATTGTTTCACAAGGCCGGTTCAAAATGAAACCATGAGTCGATTAACGCGAGAGAACATATTTGCTTCAAATGACTGTTCGTTGTCATATGGAGCCCCACCTGCAGTTGGGGTAATGGCCAGTGTAAATCAGGCTGCAGGGTTCCCATCCTCCAGCTCCAACTCCAACGCGGATGACTTTATTGAGCCCGATTTGTTGTGTCGTTCCGTTCCGTATTCATATGATGGCGATACACCGGAAGTTGAATTGGGCGCATCACGCCAACTACAGATACAACCCAGGAGGCCGCCAGTCGCGGAGTCATCGACGGGACCGTCCCAATCACAAACTAAACCGGTGCTACGCTCACGGCTGTCGATGTGTCCTTTCCGCCAGCCATTTCACGCGGCCACCGATGGTTCAAGGTATTGTCATCTTTACCTAACATGATCCCAGTTTTTACTCTGGTTATTGTTGTTCTATCTTTACTGCATTTACCCGCACAAACAATTTTATTCAAGCCCACTCAGTCTGTGAATTGGCATCTCACTGCAAGAGGCATTTCAACTCCTTTATTGGTTACTAGGCATCTTACTTTTAATGCTGCTCTCCGAATGATTCGTCATGCAGTGCTAACATCCAGTTTGCCATTGAGAACCACTGAGGCACTAACTAGCTGTTTCATCCTTGTTTGGAATCATCAACAATCTATATCCTTCTCGCCGGAACTGCGACGCGAACCCGAAACGAGCGATGGTGAGTCGAACGCCCTAAATGCGACGCTGGCAAGGCTGATTCTCGGCAGTCCGTGTAATCAGTCCGGGTAATCTAATGAATAAGGCGCTCGACTTACAACCGTTCGTTCCGAGTTCGTGTGATGGATGCGCACTACTGATGATTCCTAACAAAGGTAAAGCAACTGTACAGTGCTTCCAAGATTCTCAGTAGCAAGTTGGATGTTGGTTCTGCACGGTAAGTCGTTCGGAAAGTCAAATTAAAATTTATTGCCCTATCAGAATCCGTTCGTTGGCGTTGCCCAGCTGAGCTCCAGGTGAGCCAAATGATCTCTATTTATTTGTGACCGATTAAGGTACACAAACAACTACGTTTTCCGCTCTTTCGGTTGACAGAATCAGATAAGTGTGATGCAAGTCAAAGTCTCAGTTATGTATATATCGCGGACGTCGTAAACAATTGGAAACCGCTTGATAGTTTTAGCGGTTAGGAAGCAACAGTGGGTTCATATATGTTGATGTCTGTATTTTGTATAATCTGGATTTACTTAAATCGTCCGAAAAGTGTAAGCGTGCGGGTAGTGTTCGGAACTATAAGTCTCTTATTTCAAATCATGGCAGCCGGGCCGCATGTACGGTCAATTACAACTGCTGGAATTATCACTTCGGAAACTCCGAAACTCCTAATGCAGTAACTGAATCGGTATCTTCGAATGGGTAAACTTGCTCCATATTTAAACGGACGTTTATCTCGTAATGTTACTATTGCGACGCGCGTCGATGGTGAACAAAAACCGTCCATGCCGGAAGTTTGTCTCAGTCATTAACTATCCTCGCTAAGATTTTATGTTTTTAACGTCGATTTCGCGATTCCGGTATCACTCTAGTCAGCAAAATCGTCAGACGTCAACAAAGTGATAAAAACATAGTGGTTTATTTGAGTGGATTTGGTCAATTGCTGACAGATCTGAACCAGCTCCAGAGCGAATCCCACGTTTGCAAACCCGTGTTATCGTCGCACAGATCCGGAACCAAGGAAACTGCAAATTAGTGAAACCACGGCCCAATGACTTGCTTGATAATCGATGGCCATATTATTCTACAATGTTCAACAACCAACCGATTAGCGGATAGAAACCGAATTTCGTAAATAAAAACGACCAGGAGGTGCTCCCACGTAACTTGATCCTATTTGGCAAAATCAAACTAGGATTAGTGATCGGCAACGCGTTAGTATTAGTCTCAGCTCATCTTGTGGCACGCTCACGATTGATTGACCTGACTACACCCGGAACTAATCATTTAGAGCAGATAAGGCGATTTCAAGATAGAACCGAAGACCTACGCGCAGAGTTTGAGTGTTTGACACAAACATTTATAAGTCGCCAGTTCGATCACGTACGTCGAATCGGACCATGCACAACTATTTACTTTGCACCTACGTGCCCTAGTTTTCGCTATCGCCTCACAGCATCATCCACCCAAATAATAAGTTGAAGAACTATACAAAAGAAGAAAGGTTTCGAATGCAAGAACGCCACTGACTTCAGTACTCAGCCATATCACTTATTGTCTCCAACTATCTCGTGAACCCAAACCTGGTAATCTTACTGCACCTACACGATCCAGTCCACTGATGAAAGCTTTCATGTCTTCTACCCATGTCATCGACTGGCCAATTCAAACCGTGTTCCAACCATTGCGTGCCTCGAAGGACGATGTGCGTCGAAGATCTGGTTGTGTGGGCATGCGCGGAACGTGTCTCAGCCACCTTAACCTATTCTGACAGTGTCTGTTCCAAACACTGAACCCTAGAATCCAGTACCTTACGTCCAACTTCTTGGTTATTCACGAAATCCCTCCACCACATTCTACCAATATTACGAAGACAAGGGTGTTCGAACACGGAAAGGCTTCGCACATCTGTTCTCAGCGTCCGTGTTTCGGATCCGTAGAGCAATACTGATGTCACTGGTGCTGCGTATACTCGACCTTCGATCAATAACCGGAATTCACACCGAATCCACGGATGCCTGAAATTAGTAAATACCAATCGGGTCTTCTGATGCGCGTGGACACTTCATCTGGTATGTGATTACTGAATGAGATGCAAACAACCAAGTAACCTAATCTGTTCACCTCACTCAGTTGTCCCTATGCAAGAGCAAGGTTCGGCTTTGAGCCAATTCAGTCTTGCAACAGCATTTTGCACTTTGAAGGTGCAGAACGCATCTCTAATATACCTACACTAGTGTAGCTTATCGTTCGGACGATCAAGAAGAACCTGGGATTTACTTGAATCTTCACTCCGTAGTACAATATTGTCAGCATATTCCAATTTAGTCAGTGCCCTTTCTGATCAAATGTAAATGCCTCTATCCTGACATGAGGATGGGAC
>LUCM01002319.1:65287-85099 GCA_008360955.1 Fasciolopsis buskii | reverse complement strand
GATAAAAACATAGTGGTTTATTTGAGTGGATTTGGTCAATTGCTGACAGATCTGAACCAGCTCCAGAGCGAATCCCACGTTTGCAAACCCGTGTTATCGTCGCACAGATCCGGAACCAAGGAAACTGCAAATTAGTGAAACCACGGCCCAATGACTTGCTTGATAATCGATGGCCATATTATTCTACAATGTTCAACAACCAACCGATTAGCGGATAGAAACCGAATTTCGTAAATAAAAACGACCAGGAGGTGCTCCCACGTAACTTGATCCTATTTGGCAAAATCAAACTAGGATTAGTGATCGGCAACGCGTTAGTATTAGTCTCAGCTCATCTTGTGGCACGCTCACGATTGATTGACCTGACTACACCCGGAACTAATCATTTAGAGCAGATAAGGCGATTTCAAGATAGAACCGAAGACCTACGCGCAGAGTTTGAGTGTTTGACACAAACATTTATAAGTCGCCAGTTCGATCACGTACGTCGAATCGGACCATGCACAACTATTTACTTTGCACCTACGTGCCCTAGTTTTCGCTATCGCCTCACAGCATCATCCACCCAAATAATAAGTTGAAGAACTATACAAAAGAAGAAAGGTTTCGAATGCAAGAACGCCACTGACTTCAGTACTCAGCCATATCACTTATTGTCTCCAACTATCTCGTGAACCCAAACCTGGTAATCTTACTGCACCTACACGATCCAGTCCACTGATGAAAGCTTTCATGTCTTCTACCCATGTCATCGACTGGCCAATTCAAACCGTGTTCCAACCATTGCGTGCCTCGAAGGACGATGTGCGTCGAAGATCTGGTTGTGTGGGCATGCGCGGAACGTGTCTCAGCCACCTTAACCTATTCTGACAGTGTCTGTTCCAAACACTGAACCCTAGAATCCAGTACCTTACGTCCAACTTCTTGGTTATTCACGAAATCCCTCCACCACATTCTACCAATATTACGAAGACAAGGGTGTTCGAACACGGAAAGGCTTCGCACATCTGTTCTCAGCGTCCGTGTTTCGGATCCGTAGAGCAATACTGATGTCACTGGTGCTGCGTATACTCGACCTTCGATCAATAACCGGAATTCACACCGAATCCACGGATGCCTGAAATTAGTAAATACCAATCGGGTCTTCTGATGCGCGTGGACACTTCATCTGGTATGTGATTACTGAATGAGATGCAAACAACCAAGTAACCTAATCTGTTCACCTCACTCAGTTGTCCCTATGCAAGAGCAAGGTTCGGCTTTGAGCCAATTCAGTCTTGCAACAGCATTTTGCACTTTGAAGGTGCAGAACGCATCTCTAATATACCTACACTAGTGTAGCTTATCGTTCGGACGATCAAGAAGAACCTGGGATTTACTTGAATCTTCACTCCGTAGTACAATATTGTCAGCATATTCCAATTTAGTCAGTGCCCTTTCTGATCAAATGTAAATGCCTCTATCCTGACATGAGGATGGGACTGTCTGCTTAAGTATCTCATTAGTCAAGTGAAAGGAAATATGAAAGCGGTCAACTCTGGTGAGCATCAGTTTTCTTGGTGAATTCGGGTGAAAGATCTCCATGAGCACGAACTCGTCCTCGGCTGTTCACATTTAGAGATTGGATTAGTTGTTTTCATATGAAGATCTTTCACCCTTGTAAACCGACACAATCACTGATTCCCACCAGTCCTGTGGAACCTCTTCTCGTAGCCAGATTAATTCCAGGAGTTAACTGCAATGATAACACTTGCCCATCATTTCTGATGACGAGAAGGGATTGTTTATCTGGTTCACGTCCCCTATGCCTTGTGACACAGTTTATCTCCCTCTCCTCCATTTATCTCCATTTCGACCGGAGGATTCGTATCCACTTGCGTTGTTTCACTTGCTGGCATAAGTGCAATGTTCACTGTGGCTGTGGACCAACTGAACTGTTCCCTACAGTGTTTTGCCCAGCACCAGCCGGTGTTCCGTCGAATTCCTTTATCACTTCGCTTACGCTCGGCTTCCGCAGATCGGTATCCCCAATCAGTCGGTAAAGGTCGCGACAGTTTCCGATGGTCGCAGCCTTTTCTATTCCCCTTCATTTTATATGGCACCTAATTTCGACTACTAAATAAAAGACTCTTTGAATGGTCTGATTTTGACGTGATTGTATCTTGTTTAGTCGAGCCAAACGGAATCTGATTCTGATGGCGATAATCGTTTGAACGTGCCAGATTTAACGATGTGGTTTTTCGAAATGGGACTGCTTAAACTGCAAGTCGATGTCCTCCGCATGGATAAGCTGTTAATCGGCTACTTAGCATGTATCTGGTATCGTCAGTTTGTCATTGTTGAATTGAACTTGCTCGTCGGCTGGTTGGTTGAGTGCTTATTCCCTTGTCTCCGCAGTGATATCATCTCCCGACTGGTTGTTCACGATCCTGTTGAAAAGGCTATCTGACTGTAATCTATAGGCAATAGAGAAGCGAATAAAATGGGAGACGTTTTCTGGGAAAGTAACGCGGTTACGTTTTTCGTGCCACAACCACAGTACCTAACATCTGCAATCTGAGGGAATTCGTCATCATCATCATCATCATCGTTCAGCGTTAAACAGCAAGGCAAACCTCACTGACCGCTGTCTTTTCTCCAGAGTTACAAGTTTCTATAAAAAGAGTGAATATCCAAAGGGAATAGGAAGTGGACCTACACGGGCGGGAAAAGATAAGACGCTGCCGCAGCCAGCACGGAACACAGTGTAACTGTACAAACGCACTCTTTCAATCATTCTGATTCGATTGAAAATGACAGCACGATAGCCACTGTTCACGGTTCATTGCCATATCCTTCGGTGTCTCCAGCCAGCTAGTTGACGAGTCTTTCGAACCCCAACCACCGTCGTCAGAACCGATGTAATGTCCGTTCTGTGCTCTATGTACTCATTGGTTTCGTCTGTTTTCGCGTTCTGGTTTGAGTCCCCTCTCTTATTCAACCTGTCTCTTCTGTCTCCAACCCAATCCTAGCTGAGCGATGATGACGGTGATGATTTGTTCCAGATGTCGTTTTTCCAAATTTTTCTTCCCATCTGCTTTAGGCAAAATCCGCCTATTCTTGCTTTACTCATTTATTAGCTTCGCCGTTGTCTAATATCAGAGTACATCTTGACAAATGAGACTGCTGATCATCAGCTGTTCTTAGATGTAGATTGTCGTATGCCGATTAATCATCATTGATACTCCTCAGACTTGTTTAATTCCTACAATGAATTCGCTTTCTTTTTTGCCTGGTTTTTCTACTAATTTGGTTGTCGGCATTGCTTTTCATTCAGCGCATCCCGTCCAATGGTTTCGCCACCTTCTGTGATCGACAATTTTGGATCAAGTTTTCCCATTCGGGGCCCGTCTTGCTTACGTGAGACATTGCGACGTACTCGGGTTAGTTGCACACGAACTGTAACCTTCTCATTTCATTGCACGTTATTTTCCATCGTTTGTATTCTCGATCTCAGCCATAGCATCGGCTTAGTGAGGGTTTATGTGGTTCCTCGCCACTCCACGTTTCAGGATCGCGGTTGCCGTCTTAGGTGTTCTGGCGGCTATGGGCGTGTCCCTTCCAATACACTTGTTTCGGGTATGTCATAAAAGAGATCAACTGTTTACCGGTTCGCACCTAATTGGTATATACCCTCATTCTACTGGTCCTAGTCACAATCAGTTGCGAACACCCAAGCAAAGAAAACAGGTGCTGCCACTAGGGCTAGCATCGTGGGCTCTTAGCATAATCAGCCTTTAGCTCAAGGTTCGCCGCTATCCCCACTGTCTTCAACCACGGCTGAGAAACCCAACTATGAAGACTGGGCTGTGCTAGGCCCTTGTAGCAAATGCCGAAAATTTGGATTGTCCAGTGATAATGTACAGTGGTAATTTATTCTTCTGAAGCCATTTCGGTAATACTCGAAAGTGACCTGAGGCAATTAACTATATAATTATATGGTCGTCTTAGCGACCAGTCCAGGATGAGTACTGCACTGTCCGGGAGAGCGTGTCTACTGATCAGTGAGAAATCGAATAGAAATCTACGTCAGGACTGCTTCGAGCTACAGTTATGCTCCTCGAGTTGAAAGTAGTAAAATGTATAGGATGCTGCGAAAAGGTCAATACGCGTTTTCTCTTCGCTCCTAGATTCGAAAGCATGATAATCTATATCGGTTAAATTTCCCATTTATGCATATTTTGATTCACGTATTTTGACTGAAGGTTGACTTTAAATTCATATTGGAAATTTAAATATTCTGGCTCATGAACCCCCCAAATCCTTACGGATTGCTCGTTGAAGTGTTGTGGTTGAGCATTGTGTTATTTAAATTTTTATCATGTGATATGCATCACTTATGGCAGAATAAGTAAAACCAGTAATCTGAAGAACTGTTACATATGAAAGATGGGGGATTCATGCCAAGGTCAACTTGTTGATGCGGTAGAAAAGAAAGAACTTAGGTAAAGCTAGATCATCTCAGAGCTTCGTATAAAGTAGGAAGAATCAAGGATAACAATGTGGTAGGTGAGAGCAGACACTATGTACGGATGTATTGTTGTCTATGAACAAGTCATGGTCAGCAGAAAGAGGAACCGAGATCAAAGGATTGAGTTCTCGGAAAGGAAGCCAGTGGTATTATCAATGGAAAATGAACGAAGAAGCAACTGTTTTGTGATGAGTTAGCTACTTCAGGCTACGTGTTGCCAGTTTAATTCGGTTGGAACGGGCTAAAAAGAACCTTTGGTTCAAACAATAGTGCCGTATTCTCGAATGGGGCTTATTGGAACATAATACTTATTAAGTATTTTAGGGGATGTATGATAACATCCAGCATGGAAAAGTGGGCTGATCTTTTAGGATTCTCTTGAGGCAGGAGCGGTCCCATGGGGACTGACGGAGAAAAAAGGAAATATTAGCAAACATTGACGAGCAGGCGAAGTTGGCTGCGATGTAGTCGAATGAAGGTGTTGGATCAAAGTGGTCTCGTTTAGAATGAATGGACGTGCGAGCAGCTTTGAAAGTGTTGAAAAATACCTAGTTTTTGCAGCTTCATCTAACAACCTGATTGAGGTCGGTATGCAGTGATGGGACGATCGCGACAGATGTTAATTAATGATGCATGAGAAGATAGATAAAACAGAATAAAGATATTGGAGTTTAGGGAATGTAGTGCTGGATGACCGTTTCTGATTGCAAACAAGATTTTAAACGGGGTATTATAAACAGACCGAAGTAGGGGGAAATGTCGTTGGAACATGCGGTGGGGTTGAGTGGGAAGGAAAGAAGAAAACGAGCATAAATAGGGAAAAGGTTTTTTTTTACAATTGTTCATCATGGAAGACTATTGTAGGGATGTAACACTCGCTGGGTGGATTTCTGGGTGAACGAATTATGGTTCATGAGAATCATCAGATTTGGGATCGGGCCGGTATTTGAAATCAACTTTTCTTCCTCACTGTACGAATACCTGCCTGGATAATTCATTCGAGCGATTTCAGTCTTCCGGGTTTGGCAAAATGGAGGAAAGTCAGATGCATACCGTATGGTGTGATTTAGGCTATATTTGCTGCTGATTTTCAGAGATCTGATGTGAAATAGCATTCATATCTGGAGTACGACATCAGAAAACTGCACAGTAAATTATGTTCAACATAACCGTAATACCAGAAAATTTGCCGAGCAAAGTGAGGTCACTGGTGGATAGGATAGTGGTCTGATACAACAAGTGGAAAAGGAGCAATGTGAGATCAAAACGATAGAGTGGGTATAAGGTGGAGGTCAAAAGTGCACGAACACAAACACGATCAGGAACCCATTAGGGAGGCGGATCAACTGTGACATGTTGTTTATAAGAACAAACGACCTAATATGGTGGCTCTAGACGAGTGTGTTAATCACTCGGCGCTGTTGGCTTTAAAGTTATCTTGAATGGTTTCATTAGCACCGGGGCAATCAGCGACACTTCTCAGCTTGAGACTGCTGAAATTAGAATAACCGGTGCCCCTGGAAGAGAGTAGATATGATAAATGTAATGGTAAGAAAGAAGAAATTCTAGCTTTAACTGAAACATCTGAATATCACCATGCAGAACACCGAAGGCGGTTGAAAGGTGAGCAACGACGCATTTGGTGATAACTGCACAGACCCCTGCTTTTGATAGGGGGAAGAAAGCATCAACAAGGAATAAAATACAAGAGTGCAATGGGTTGATTCAATGTTACGGTTGATACGACGAATTATAGTGCAACAAACGTGGTGGTTTTAGCAGCCTTGAAACCAATGCCTACGCTTTACAATGTTTGTTTTGAGAATTTTATTCCATGGATTTGTATGAAGGTAAACCGAAATCCTAGCCATCTATCTTGGATTGGCTGGCCGCATGAGGCTTTTAGACTAGACGATGATATTCCCATAGACGAAAGCCGATACTCTCTGTCACCTATTAGACAAAATGTTAACTTCCAGTTTCGTCTCTGTATTTCCAGGTGACGTTTTCGCGCTTACTCCTTTGCTATGATCACGCGGTTCCATGCACTTCTTATAACTTATTTATCTATATGGACGAACTAGGTAATGAGGATTCCAATCTGATGATAGGTTTCATGTTGCTTCCTTTTTCTCATTTCTCTTCCCAAACATGCTTTGCTGCAAGTCTTCATCGCCGTCCTCAAATTCTCAATGGCGGGAACCAGTTGCACCGGCAAATTCCGACTCGGTTTCGATTAGTCTTAGTCGTATGCCGTCTGATTCACCTTGTTCGTTCTATTCACCTCTCCAGTCTTCCATATCCTCTTCTGCATCCTCCTCATCCTCTTTTGTCCATCGACCACCGATGAAAACTTCTTCGAGTTTAGGTCGTCTGAATATCAATACAACAAACGCCGTCGCTGTTCTGAGCCCCGGACTTTCACTGGAAGCACCTAACCCATCCCACCATCAGTATCGGTGCACACCTACTCCAACCGTGGACAAATCCATGGAAAGTCTGTCTCACACCCACTCGGTAATGTTGCTTTCTACCAACGAACTGGCCCTGGGTGGCTCACTCACGTGCACCGTAGTTAATATACTGGTTAGTTGCTCATTTCTTCCACTGACTGTTTGTTACTGCTCAGATAACATTTAAATATAATTAAATTCATTAATCATCATTTTGTATGCCTGCTTTTCCCAACACTTAATGATATTATTCCTACCTTAATTTAAGCGGCTGATAGTCAGTGGGAGTCAGCACCGCAAGCTAACCCGTACTTTATGGTTTGAATCACTTTCGGCAATTATCTCAGCGTCTCCAACCAGCAACAATCCTCATCTATTGGACCCCAAGCAGGAGGGCGGCAAGATAAAGGCGAAACTAGCATCTTCATGCCACTAGGCCAATTCATAGCCTGACCGCCGCATCACTTCTTCCATCCTTGCCCAGCATATGCGAAAAGAGTACGAGAAGATAGACAATGGGCAGGCCCACACAATACTTGTCCAAGCCGCAGACGACGACGTAAAGCAATTATCTCAGTCAGAGGACGACTGTCCGCACCCGACACAAGACGATGCACGTCGTCACTGCTTACCCGATGTTCCCACTGGACACGAGCAATGCTTCGGAGACATCGCTGGTGCAATACAGAAAGTCGCCGGGCATCCTCAAAGCCGATAGGCTAGGTCTCGGAACTGTACCCGCGTACACCCTTCCCTTGAGCGAAAGTCAGATGCCACGGAGACACCACAAGTGCTGCAGTTTTGCGAAAGCTGCTCTGGCTTTAGTAACTAGGGATGTAACCTCCTCCTAAACACCTCTTCCAGGTGTGCTCAGACTCCTGAGGTATTTGAAGCTATTGACTACCTCTAGCAGATCACCATAAAGGGTGAGTGCTTTGCATTTTGGAGGTGCAAGGCACATGCCGTAGCTACACACCTCAATCGCTGGGCGGTGCAAAGCACGTTAAATTACCTGTGCATTGTCACTCAGTAAGGCGATATCGTTGGCACACTCTGATTCAAAATCTCTGTCCCCCTGGGCTCCACCGACTAAAAAGACCAAATAACACGTTCTGCAGAACATTCTGTATGACAGTGGAAAATAAGTGGGGACAGAGCATACTTGCTGTACACTACTGGAGATGGCGAAGGATGTCGAAAACTTGTCATAAGTCCTAATTAGATCTGTCCTGTGAGGGTACAACTGTTTGAGCACCGATACTTACTTCTCAGGTACTCCATTGCTGAACGAACGGTGCCAAAGTGCAAACCTATCAGAAGTATCAAAGGCCGTTTAAGAGCACGGCAATCGCTGGTCTTTTGAAAGTAGAACGGTGCTCTAACACCTATCGATGCTGAAGATTTGATCGCGACATCCAGTTGATGTGCTCTTAGGATGGTGGTAGACATTCTGGGTGCCCAGTTCACCCTCTTCGCGACAGATGGCGGCGAGCATACAATCGTATGCTTCGTGCTCCGCCTGAGATTGGTTTATAATCGCGGTTTGGCCATCTTCGCTAGGCTAATTACCGAAGGTCAATCAATCCCATGGACTGCACCTGACATTTCCCTTTGTCCCCTTAGGTTAGTGGGAATACTTTCGCAAAGCGAGGGCAGTAAGTAGGACTTCCGCAGTAGCGGCTGTTTGAAACTTACTGTCATTTGGTGCATTTTGAGAAGTGTCCAGGTCGGGTACCCAGTCATAGGCTCTATATTTGGTCCTGTAGATAGTATTTTCTATTTCAACTACAATAATATTTTGCTGTCTTCTCAGCGAATGAATGCTGTTTCAGTATCACTTTTTACAACCATTGACGTTGTAGTAACCTGCTCTGGTTTTGGTTGCTATCCCACTGTCTACTCATAGAAAACCAGAGATACTGATAGGTCAACTGGGTGATTACACGGCGCATTACGTGAAAAAGGGAAGATCTCGTGTATAGGAACGTCACTGACTGACAGACAACCGACAAAGTGAATTGAAGACTATCGTCCGTACAAGCCGAATTCCACTTTTTACCAGGGAGTATGCGACGAGAACAAAGGTGAACCGCGTTCCGATATACGCGAAATTTATTCAGAAAATCTCCCTAATCAACATGAGATTGAGAAAATACAAATTGGCGAACAAGCTCGTTTTCAATGATTCGTACTTATGCAAACCCCAGACCAAAAAACGATTAACACAACTCGTCCATCTGTATTCGGGTTATGCATGCAACATCGCAAATCCCTTTCACACTCATTTTTATCTGACTAATCCAATTCCTTCTGAACAACTTCTTTCCAATATGTCGGATGTAATGGCATGAGTGCGAATCACTGAAAACGAGCTTGTTCGGCTACCTGTTTTCTTAATGTGCTCAGTGGGAATTTTCGAGAAAATGAGATTGCAAATTGCGAAATGAAAACGTATGGGAAATTCGAAATGTATTTTTGGTTTTGACACAATGTTTTTCGATGACTGATAGTTTCATGTGAACGCGGCCTGCTCCTCATGCACTAAAGCAAAACAATTCGAAAAGTCTCTATCGCAGTTTGTTCTCTAACTTCATGTTATTTAGTTACAGGTTTTTTCCCGCATCATTGCGTTTACGAGACGCCTCAGTTTTCATTCTGGCACTTGTATTCATATGAACATTTAATCTGTGTTTGAGTTTATTTCGAACTTAGTCTCGCTCGTGTTTTTATCGTAGAAAGGACTCCGGCTACTGCATCGTTGCGGCTTGGAGGATTTGTGTGTGAGTCTCTACGGTTTTCGAAGTATTGAACCAGACGCGTCTAATGCTTCTTCGGCCGCACTAGAGGAGCGTCCTAACTCCCGTTCCCTGCTCTGCTCGGTGACCAATCGTGCGTTGCTTCCTTGGCTGGATTCATTTGTAATTCGGTCATCGTCATTCACATCGGCTGCTTTGCTGTCCCCACGTCGGTCAACCGTGCCACGAGATTATAGCCAGAACGGCGACCTGTGTACATATATCCCACCCGGAACAAGGACGGTTTCGCAAATTGTGAACCAAAACAACTGTTTAGTCAATTATATCTTGACATGCAGTCGTATCGGGTCCTCTTTAATATACCCCTCGTTCAACGGCTTGTCTCGATCAGGACCTGGCTCACTAGCGTCTCATACTCTATCCCATTATCCATCAGGCATTGACTGGCGTCGAGGTTGTGCTTCCAACTTAGTTAATTTACTCACCTCGAATTCGGCTTGTGTGATAAAATCTCGAACACCTGTGAGTCGCTTAGTTGCTGGCCGATTTCTTATGGGATTGCACGCCTGGCGATCTGTATGGCCATATCCAATCACTGGGGTTATGAAAAGCAAGCTTCCCGATCTCCATGATCGTTCGTTGTCTAGTGAACTGATCGACTGGATATGCACTTGGATTCGCCATGGTGCAGTAATCGTGTTTGCTCAGTTGGTCAGCACCACCGGAACATGTCAGTCAGAATCGAATGTGGGAGCGTCGGAATTGCTTTGGAGTCATCGACTGGTATATGGAGTTTCACAAAATGGTGAGTTTAAGATTTATGCATAGCGAGTTAGCGAGTAACCTTGAAGCGGTTTCATGGTTTTAGACTGCTAAATACAAAGAACGACGAAGAAAGTACTTTGATCGTTGTCTGAGCAAGTTGTTAGGCGGAACAATCATTGCCAGCATTTCTCATTTTTGATGACATCCTTGGAGCATAAGTCTGATACTACAACCCACTACACGTGCGGGGAAGAGCAGCGATCATGGTACTGGAACTTGGAGTCGCGTGGGATCAAATACGCTCTCAACAGGTCAGGCGTAGTAACGATGCGGATGACTGTGAATTTTAGTCCATCTTCAGGATGACCACTGAATGTTGGATTCGAATTTGTGATCATTTCCGGGTGGCGGACACTTAATCCATTTGACCGCCGCTAGTCAGTCCCCCATATTAATGCTTACATTCATTTTCGTTGGATGTTAGGTCAGCTGAAGTCCTCTGCACCAGACGTGATTCAAACACACGACTAAGATCTGTTTTGCAATAATGGTGATGCAGAAAATACTATTCAAACAAGCCTTTTGACAACAGCCATCCGGCAGGTTGAATTGCCCCAGGAAGTACATCAGAATTGACCGCTTTGGGCCGGTTATTTCAGGTTGTTTCCCTGCTTGATGACGATAAACCAAGAAGGTATTAATGTCTCCAGAATTCACCATCCTGGTAGCACAAACTATTCCGATTGTAAGGCACTTTCTAACGTCTACCTTAATGGATTTGCCTGTTTTTTCCGCTTTCATAAACCTGAACGGAGTGGCATACCTGATGAGCGACGAAGCAGCAAAGCCGCTCTTGTGCTCCCAGAAATTTTTGCTTATTCATTTGGGTGCTGATCTAGTGCCATCAGAACCATGGTAGAATAAAAAACTAGCGTAGGGAAAAAGAAAATGGAACAAGTTTTTGTATTGGGTTTATCACACATGTCTAGCCTTTGTTACCTCAATTCGATTCACCCCATATGGTTGTTCATTGTAGCTCCCCCAAGAAATATAGTGATCTTTCTGAACAAGCAATTTATAAGTTACCCGAAAACACTCAGTTCGGTTAATGCTCACAAATAGCCTGAATTGTTTTGAAGAGTCAGTAGTTACTTAAGCTTTCGATTGTTTGCTGTTTTGTTTAATTCACTCGTTCATTTGTTTTCTAGCCATCTCCATCATAATGCATATTGGGAAAGGGTTATGAGAACCATCGAAATCGATCGGTACATCGGCAAACAATGAATTAATCAATTTCCACCATCTTTTTTTTCTCGTTTTTCCTCAAGCAAATGAAGTTTATTTGTCAAACCCCATTGAATCGGTTCCTGTGGACGATATTCTACACCAATTGTCTCGTCAAACCACTCTACGTTTGGAGAAATCTGTTATTGATGAATTGTGGTCGGGACATTTGAGCTATACACGCATTCTACCTTCAGAGCATTCCTGGTCGACCTCGAAAAGTGGCTCCACTTTTACGACTGACTCGCCCCTCTCTAAGACTACGAATAATCGTGAACATACTTTGGATACAGGCACGGGTATTCGACATGAAGATGTAGCTCCGTCCGTGGTCGATGAAATCGAGGAGAGCACCGATTCAGACATGGATGAAGCTGATGCGTTGGGTAGTCGAATGCGAATGGCTGTGAAAAAGTCACTTTTACCCACGGAATCGCACCCACATGGTTCATGTATGGGTGATTTTTCACCTTTGGCCTGTCAGCTTGATCCACGTTGGAATGAATTGAATGTGTTGGGTGAGTAAGAACGGGGATAATGCGTTTGCCACTTTTCACTCTAAACTTTTGTGTCCTTATTTTCCGGTGTGCTACTCCCACCACTTCTAAATGGCTCAATAAATTAGAACACCCTCTGCTACCGCTATGTACCCATGGTCAAGTGTGTGTGTATGTGTCACAGAGAGAGTGCATGAAGGGGCGGTACCGTCCTAACCTCTGAGCTTCAGTTGGAGCGCGGTAGTTATGCACTGCTGGTGATCCCTAACAGGAATGGCACACCGATGCTTCAATGGCTTTCAGTATGGAATTTAACGTTGATGATGGGAATCCGGCTGGTGGGCGTAGTATATTCTTGCTCAGTGCAAATGTGTTGTCATATCTATCAGTGGGTCAATGTAACCAGTACTTAGCAGACCGCAATGTAAATTTACGTAACAAGCCGGTCCAGGTATGCCAACTTAGACTTGTTGAATGATGTCCACGAAGTTCTTTCATCGTGTGATTTTTGATGCTGAATAATATGACACAATACCAGGATCCTTTCATTCAGATTGTTCATCTGCAGGATTATTTATCGTCAGTTTCCATTCGTTTATTTTGTCTTTCATTGGGCGATGCTGAGAGATGGCTAAAAACCAAGGCATATCAGTTCAGTGGTAATGTCATTACCAGACGAGTTCTTATTGCTACAGCCAAGTTATGGTGCTAGTCTGATCGTCTATAGTCCCATTTATAATTAATCTGTCCGCTTTTGACGCGTGAACAATCAGCCACGCAATTTTGGATACGCGTTTTACTTGCTACTCTCGAACTTTGAACTGTCGTACTACCTTTTCCGCTTCATCCGTCTCTTCTAACAGGTCAAGTGCTCCAAACCTTGCGCGATCTTGGCAGCGTGTGTTCCGTTCGTGGATCTGGGCAAACGACCTCATCCGGCATGGCTGGCACTTGTTCACCAGAACGTTCTTCGCTCTCTTCGTCCATTGTGATTCCCTGCGCACAGTCTCCCGGTTTCAGTCTGTTTGTACCGAAAACAGATTGGGAATTAGTACATACACTGTATGCACCACCGCCTTTCAGTCGACCGGATCACTAAATCTTTCCGGTGAATCAGACTTAGAATGAGTTTCCATGGCAGGTGAACTTATCCCATTCGAATTCCTGCTATCTCCCTCCACGCTTTCTTCTTTGCGTCATTTCTCATCCGATGTGCTTTTGGTTTTGTTCTGGCTCCGATTACATATATCCTACGGGGAACTTTTTGAATTTATTACCATTTGTTGTTCCAGCTACGATTTCCTCTCGCTTGTTTACTTGTACAGTATCTTCATTACTTTTCTATGTGCTTTTTCCCGCTTTCCCAACCATGTTTTTTTCCTGTCCCGACGAGCTTCCCTCCCCACGGTTGTACTTTTCTCGCATCTACATTTTCACAAATCATCGACTACGCCCTAAATTTTCGAGTATGTTCACCACATGAGGGGAGGTCCATCGTGGGGGCGCATGAAAGTTTATAACAAACCGGTTTGATCTCACACGTTGGATTTTTATCCAGAGTAATCTGATGTTTTCTTCGGCATAGCCAGTTTGTCCTCTTTATGCACATCAACCCGGACGTTCTTGGTTTTCTCTGCTTTTCGGTAATGTGTAAATATGGGTTATTTTGTTTCACTCTTTTCCGTATGGTTCCGATAATTTTCCTTTCTGCCACTTCTGTTCGTGGCATTGCTTTCGTTCGTACATCATCCGGTTGTCAACCACACACACACGAACAATAAGTGCTATTCTTTTCATTGAACTTCTATTTTTCTCAGCTGTCTCCCACTACCTCTGTGCTGGTCCAATACGTATTTTCTATTCTGTTTCATTTTTTCCCTTTATGCAGCATGTTTCGCAAACAGATCTCCGTTGTCATCTTCACCTCCACTCTGACAAACGCTATGAACCAACTCACCGGCGTTCAAGCATGCTTTATTCATCTCATCCATTGTGCATCGTAGATCCACGTATTGCTCCTGCGCTCATCATCATCATCATCCACTCTCTGTTCAAGATGCTGATTTGCCTGTGATTGGGTGTCGGCCATTTTCGCCGTAAATCATTTACTGAGCCTTTTATCATTGTTTTGGTCTATCTTTTTTTCTTCTCAAAGTGGAATGATTTCAAGCCTACGGTTAATTTCTGTGTTAGTCTCTTAGTGGATTTCCTGGCTTATTTATTTCCAAATTGTTCAACCGATCCGATAACAGGCATTTCCATTCCGACTACCGGAAGGGGTTGACAGAGAAATGATAATTGCTTTCTTGTGAACCGGGCTATCCGGAAAAATCCGTCGGATTCTTTTGTTAAACAAACAGAGATGATCAATATGATAGTTTTCCATCTGAGATTTGGAACCTTAATGTCTAACCGTTTAATGATTGGATGTGATGAGTGAAATCACAAATTCTTTGTCTGTAGTACATAAATCGGTGTGGTGTTAGTTTTCATCAACGAACTTGGTCACACTGGCCGATTCGAAGCCCTGGTATGAACCTGTTTTATGATGCATTCTATTATTTTCTGACGCGATTGAACCAAAGATGTGTTGCCCATAACGTGGTCGACATCATGTGCCTCCACAAGCTTGTCCATGATAATAATGAATCTTAGTAAAAAAGCAGCCTACTTTGTTTTTCACAGGACACCGAACTTCTTTGACTCCCCCCGACACTATTTGCAGATCTTCTCTTTATATCACCGTAGTTTTTCGTTCGTTTATGCCATGGCAGCAACACTGGCTAACTTGGATGGTTTTTGAAATCACTCGATCATATTGTTCTCATCTGGATGTGATCACGTTTTTAGTATGGGAGCCGGGTTATGAAAATTTTCCCGGAACTATAACGACTATGGACCATAATTTGACTTCGCCATTTAGGTCTTTTTGGGGTGAGAATTCATGTGGATGTGAATTGTGAATTGATTTCATTATTTGAGAATGTGAACCGGAATTATCAGGGAATTTTATCCTGCAAGGAAACGCAGTCAGTCGTAGCCACTACATCTGTGACGTGATTACAGCCGACAATTTGTTCCTCGCATTCCTCATCACTGTGCTATAGACAGTTAGAAACATCAGAAATAGCCTTCAACCTATTTTTCCCAATTCAGCTCTGAAGCACACCATGATGTGATTGCACTTTTCCAAGGAAAAGTGTGCATTTTAACATTGATAAAATATAAATCGAAAAATACTCACTTTCCACGGTGCAATACACACGACAGAAAAAGTTCAGCGATAGTACTGTGTGAATGAAAGTAGATTAACCCGTAGTTCCGCAATGGTCAGATTTTTGCTCAGCAGTGCTCGATAGATATCAAGCACGGGAGTTTTCGTAGAAACTCATCTTAGAAAATATAATGTGGGAAAATGCCCCAGTCCTGGGATACGAGCGACATTCAGAGTTATCATCGTGTGAAGAATGGGTTAAATCTTCGATGGTATTGAACGCAAACTTTTCACTTGGCATCATGTGTAGGAGGGCACGTAGGTCGTTGATGAGACCGGAAAAGCAGGTGAGGGAGAAACGGTTAAACAAAAGAACACGTTGGCATAACTGGTCAAATTCTTTTTAATAATCCACACAAAGTTAAATCAGGTAAGGTTGTTATGATGTACTGGAAAACAAAGGCCGAAGTAATGTTAGATGTAAAAACGGCCTGCGCTTTCGGGTTTGAAAAGATGAAAGCCGTAGGTTGAACCCAATCGCTAATGTGCGAAGTGCGGAGGACAGCGAGATCCCACTGTACTTGACAGACCAATAACTGCGAGGGGAAGAAATTTCTGAAGATACGAGGGTTGTCTAGGAAAGCGAAACGAGACAGAGTGCGGATACTCTCAGAACACTTAGATGGGTTAAGTGAAACCAATCTATTCGAGAAATTTGAAGCCTCAAATGGATTGTCTAGTTCATCATCCCTTGATACGGGGAGGCACCTAGTGAAATCCGCATACTTGATCAGTGGACCAGATGAACTAGTGGGGAGGTCACTTACTTCAATGTAGAAAAGAGAATGAAAGAAATGCAAGCTAAAGACCGATGTACGTTAGTAAGTAACGCTAGCAAATAATTTTGGCATTCAAGAATTAAAACTGACCGAAGGATGTTATCAAAAACCGAAGAACAATAGAGGAAAAGACATCTAACAGACTTTGTAGGATTGTTTAATGACTTTCAAGTAGAGTAAACCAAGTAGGACGTCGCATCGATGGTGCTGCTATGAGGTTTGTAAATGAATTGACAGTGATCGGGAGTTTACACGGTACGTCAAGAGGTGACCAAGTAGGAAATCCACTGAGTTTCAAGGTAAAGCCGTGGTGAGGAAAATGAGACGGAATCGCCTGGAGGTTAATGGCATGTCATCTTGTGGATAATTCTTGTAAGGTCCAGAAAGCCGCAATGGAAAATGAATACAAACTGATGGGAGCGTCAATGATTTCCGACAGAACGCCAGCGTTGTGTCCTGGGGTACACGGAGATTAAGCTCCTATGTTAGGCGTAACCGCGACCATAGCGGGTTTAAGGAGTTTGAAAGCCTCACTTATCCGTAGGTTCGGTATCGATATAACAAATGGTGCGGTGTGATGAAAGGGCCAGTGTGGCTAGTTTAACGAATGCGCCATTGAGGATGCTGATGTTCGATGAACAAGAAAGCAATGTTCCATTCCAGCGATACGTCATCCGAGTCCCTTCCAGTGAGATTTTTTGCACCGCCTAAAATTTGATCAATAAAGACGCAGCCTACTCTCATTTTTAATGGTGTCAGTTGGATCATTAGTAGATTCAGTTTCGCTGACTTTGTATGCCTGTTCTTTCAGTCAAAACAGTCGGCTCATGTAGGTTGTCACCCTCCCACTATGCCTAAAAGCATCTTCAAAGAGCAGCATAAATGTGAGAATTTCTTCAGAGGGAAAGTAGCGAGTTTTATGGAGCTAGAAAAAGGTGAAAAACAAGGTGAGAACTATGTCAAGAAAGCGCTTGTGGATTATAAGTAGTTTAGACGAGAATTTGTCTGTTTAGATTTGACGAATGTTGTGGGCAAAACTAGGATAGCTTTTTCATTTCACAGCGGTAACGGTGATTGCCGGTAAAGGTAGCAACACGGACGTAGAAGTAGTTGATTGGTTAGATAGCACTCTGCTAAGATTTGAAGTTCCGCGAGAAAGTAGGTAGTCCAAGTCCTTCAGACCGAATGCAGCAAGCAGGAATAAAGAGGCAATGTTTAGGTCTACGATCATACGAAGGATGTCTTCCAAAAAAAGGATTGGTGAAAAAGATGAAGGGTTCACAAAACGCCGAATTCAGAAGCGGTGTAAATATTACTATTAGTGTTGCTACAACAAACCCTAGGGTGTCAAGCGACAGTAGGGAAAAAACGTTTGACCTGGTACGCCATGAAAAAGTCGTTTGTGATAACCCTGTCCTGGTGGGTTTCTGTATTGTTTTCTATCTTGTTGCAAGTATTCGAACCCGTCAAAAGACACCTGAGTGATCCATGTTCCCATTTTTCGTATGCACAAGATATGTATTGTGGTAAGTAAGTGAATCCAATGCACGGCAAGCTCCCCATTGCCCTGAAAAAAGAGTGAAAATTAGCCCTGATAACCGGTGGACCAATCATTTTATTGCGTGAAGTGCTGCGGAGGACAGTCAACCACTCTCCGCGACAACGTTTCCTTGGACGAGCAAATCTCCGGTGGCCGGAAATCAGCGAAGTATGAAGACCTTCAGTCAAAAATACCAGATTTAAACTGCAGAATAAATTTTCTTAAGCAAGAGCGACGAGCAGACGCAGTATAGTTCAAAAATGGTAGCAAATGACGATTAGATGTGACGCAGGCAGTCAAGACGCGCGCGCGTAGCCCAATGCAGTAGCCCCTTCCCTAAGGACAGACTCACACTGAAAGGGCCCGTACCAAAACAAAATAAGCAGTAAAGATGGTGGGGGCCATGACGAAATGATCCTTTTATCCCGGAGTTTGAGTCGCATGTTGTCTGGACAGTCACCGATTTCCGTAAGTATGATGAACTCAGGCCAGTCGAATTAGTGGTCAGGGACAGGCAGCTGCAGTGTCCAGATTGGGATTTTACACGGAAATCATACTGCTTATAGAGCAAAGAGGCCGTTGATGGCAAGTGTCGAAGAAAAACAGTGGGAGATTACAACAGCTCTCGTGAATTCGGGCGAAATAACCCCGTAGGCATGGATTCGGTTTGGGTTGTTCGATTATGGCTTACTATCTGAATGTCTTTAAATACAATGGAGATAGCTCATTTGGTCTAGCAGCGTAAAGCCTTAAAAGAAGAATCTAGTGCCTGATGATAAGTTTCTGACGGAGTGATAGAATCTGCCAGTATTATCTGATTTTTACTGACTCGCCAACTAATTCAGTTCAGTTCATATCCCACACGTTAGCCGTTGGCTAACATTTGCCGCTGTTCCTTAGTATCGACCAAACGGTTGGAGTCCGTGTCAGTCACAGTTATTTTATCAAATGAATCGTAATGTTTTGACTTTGTTACTACAGCCGTGCCTCAGACACTGATGACCAGTTCTAATCGATTCAAAATTACCATGTGATATCCATTTTTTTTGTTTCGGTTAGGGTTCTTGTTGTTGTACCTACCGAGACCGTCAAACGTTAGCCACAACGGGCAGCACGTATCGCGAGGTCTCTAAGTACTAGACCAATTAGCACATCTTCAGATCCCAAACGCTCACTGTCTTTCAGTTGTAGAAGCAAATGTGAACAGGTTTTGGTGGTGCGTTTTAATGGAAATGCCTCCGACTAGATTTGGTTTATTTATAAGGTAAAGCAAAACTTACCCTCAATCAAATCATTTGATTGTAAAACTTGCCTTGAGAAAGACTACCCACGGTAGTCGAAACGTTGGCGCATTACATCTACCAACAACGCTGTGTTATTAATATTATATCATTCACAATCAAAACTTACCCTCATTATGTAGATGGTCATTACATAAACTGCTATATATATATATATACATTAGAGGTGAGAAAGCGTACACTGAGTCATAACGTTTATTGTGAGGTTTTGATCCAAACTAGGACTCGTTATCATATGTGAATGAGTGATTGAATGGAATCACTAGTTCCGTTCGCTTTTGTGCACTATCCGTCTGTTTGTTTCATTCAATCACTAATTCACGTTTGACAACGAGTCCTGGTTTGAATCGAAACGTCACAAGAAATGTTATAATTCAGTATACGTCTTCTCACTTCTAAAATAGGCAACCTGAACCGCAGATATTTTCACCCATATATATATATATATGTATATAAAGAAATTGCAAATAGTACCTGGATGAGCGAACAAAATTTGCCGCGGAGCACACTACCTTTTCCCGGTTATTGTCGCTCGTCAGGTTTAGCGTACCTGGTACTCTCCTGTCCAAACATCCTTGTACTTGTACACTCCGAATTGGTATGTCTCACCAGAATCGGATATATATATATATATATATATATATATATATATA
>LUCM01002319.1:0-59381 GCA_008360955.1 Fasciolopsis buskii | reverse complement strand
TCGTAGGAACGTACGCGAGGCAACCAAGGCGGCTTTCACAGATCGAACTGAATTATCCGGAGGTTTAACAGCGAGTGTATTGGGGACAACATTGCACCGAAGACAACGTTGATTGAATGTGCGGTGATTGATCCAGTTAGCAAGCTTTTTTCCCAGAGCAATTCGATTGGTAACCAGTTTGTAAATATCCGGACCAAACGACGTAACAATTAGTCTGAAATTGATATTTTACCTTTTTCGTAGGTCATTCACAGCATGGTCCATTCGACAGCCACATGAATAGTTTTTCCACTCTCATGTGGATCCTTATCTCCTTGAGATGTTATCACCTACAGTTACTATCATGTGATTCACGTGGTGACAAAAGTCAATAATACCGCTCTATTTCACATTCTGTACTACCACACTTACCCGATCGCAGTATGCGTTGTTAATTTATTCTTGTCATGAGTGTAGTTTTCTCTTCCCCAGCAGTCGTGCACTTCACCCAGTGCGGTATTTTTAAGTTAGCCAGATGGTACTCCGAAATGCAAGGACACAACACCGTCACGTTTGCGGTCTTCTCTGGACACCCCTCGCAAATCGTCCAAAAATGGTACAGCTAATTCCATTGCCTCGTCGGTTGCTTGCAGTATGCGTGCATGTCACCTTTTCTAGAGTGTTTGGCACTCTAATTACGACCGACTCGTGAAGATTCCTTTGAGAATTAGTTGTTGGCAAAAATTCCCTATTTCTTCCATGATATATAGTTTCACATATCGGAAGGTATTTGAAATTCTCATTCATGGACGCCTTTAGTCATGCATTAATATCGGTGACAATTATCAGTTCGTTTATTGAAACCAGCGGTCAATATTTGACGCCCTAGGCAACTTAATGAATTCTGTCTTCTCCTCCATTGATTAAAGCGGCATGTATACATTTTTCTTTTCACTGACATTAAATTTTGCCGGCGGGGCAAACTTGATTAATGGACTTTCGCGAGCACTCCGGAACGCTACTTCGTCAGTTCCACGGGAAGATCGTCTGACACCTAAACGTGACTGATGTTCGCACATTATTTGTTTGCAGCATTCGTTTAAAACATCTCATGGAGCACAATGACATATTCATGTAGCCATATAATTTCGGTTCTTAATGTTCGACGTTTTCAAGCAAAATATCAATACTCGCAACTTAAGCATCTAGGTCATTTGAACGGACTAGGAGGTTCAGACAAGATGTGATGTTACGTGTTATGTTCATGTAAGAAAAGTGTTCATTTCAGCTCAGTCCATGGCTAATGGGTCACAATCCAGCGAGTAGAAATATGTGTGTTTGAGCGCGTCGAGTGAGGAATGGAAATGAATTAACCGGTAAGCGTTAGGTCTACATGGTATCTAGTTGGTGAATAAAACATTTCCAGTTGCACAACCATCTAAGAGATTGATTCAATGCGTGACCGAACATCCAAACCTGACACAGGGATATATCTTGGCTAATACCGAACCTCCGTCCCACTTATCAATCAATCCTGTCTCCAGAGCACCATCCTCTAGCCAGAACAACCAAGTTGGGCCGGCATAAAACTGCGTTTTGCGAAGTGAACATAACACACATTTATAAGCTGTTTTGTTTGTATATCTGCATTGATTTGTTTTAACATTCGCTTCATTGCTTGTCCGGATGAAGCCTTGACTGATTCATCAAATTCGATGCATTTGTTCTGTTTTTGTTGTCAAATTCGAACTGTTCATTCTGAATGGCTAACACAACTTACGATATGACCTTCTCAGTTTGCATATCGACACATTTTCCATCCAGTTACACCACTATGTTAACTGTCTCCTGGTAGCCAGTGAAATAACGTGGTCTCTATCTGGTCTTACCATCTATACTCCACAGTTGTATGATCTGACCAGATTACATCCACCCCTACGTGTTGGTTACGAATGATCGATCACAGTCCGCCGATAACCAGTGAGACAGTTCTGTCAGACTGGCACGCAGTGTTGATCCAATTGGCCTCCCGTCACGGCACAACAGCCCATGTTCCCGCTCCCGTGCTCAAAAACGATTTCTAGTCTGATGGCAATCCAAATACAATAAATCGATGAATCCTCATTCAATGTGGCTCAAATCAGCATTATAAAACCATAGACGCGATGTACAACCTTCGCATCAGTGTTAGGAATCACAAACAGCTCACATCCACCGCTCCCAAAGTGGGATGCTAACCGGTAGCCGTCAACCAGTAACGTTGTGGCGTCATCAACTGAAGGTCACAGGTTCGAAACTTCTCATCGGCGATCAACTTTCTCACTTGGCAGCCCCCTACTAGCCACTTCCCTTTCCCGGAACGGTGTGTACTGCGGTTTCGTTACTAAAGAAGGTAAAAGTCAATAGACTAGTGTTTTGGGGTCGAAGATTTTAGTAATCTAACGAAGGGCGAGAAAACTGTATATTGGTATCATGTCTACTTATTGGTCAGACATAATCTCTCACTACCAACATTGGTCGTTTGATTTGTCGCGAAAATAGTAAACCTTAGTCGACAGAGTGTCATCCGAACGTATTCCATGTTCACAAAATGTCTAGCAATCAGACATCTAGGAGCTGCGAATTCATCCCACCATTTTTGTTGCATGCCGTCTAAATACAGAGACAACCGACCGGCATAGACGATGCTGAACTGGAGAGGATTTTTAATTCCAGTGTCAAGAAATGTATACCATAGCCTTCGCATGAAATGAACCTTTTTATTGGTCCGGTAGTGAAATGCTACAATATTTTGGATCTCGGACGGTCCACACACTTTTCCCAGTGGAAGCCAGAAAAGGTGGTCTTAAGAGTGGTTTGTATACTGGCTCCCAATTCAGTCGACATTATTTTAGGATACTATTTTTCCCATGTCTCCACATTTTTGCGTGTAAAATGTGAACGGGTGCCAACATGGGCGAGACTGATACAGATGAAACACGATCTCTTTTAAAGGCACTTTTCAAGACGATCTGAAAGTGAACATTATGTGAGGATTGCATGGTTCGCACTATTGGACCAGTATTCCTACCAGACAGGATGGATTACACTCTATACTTGTAGATGGTGAGGGAAAAATCTGGTGGTTATGTTGCAATATTTATGGATCTTATCAAAGAATTTGTTCCAGCATATTGGGCACCACCACACAGCACCGTGGCCGTAACTAGCTGACCTGACAAAGTCCTAATGAATTGCATCGAACGGAGAATATCGATGGCGCAAAAATCATTTTCGCCGGGCCTAGCTCCAACTGGGTTTTCATATGCGGACATGTTAAGTGTGGGGTACACCACCCGAAAACGGCTCCTTAGGAAAACCCCAAAACGAAGACCGTCAAATGTGAAAATAAATAACTCCATCCATTATGTAGTCTGTTCCAAAAAACGTGGTTTATAGGCGTAAAGCGTACTCTACTCGATATAGAGATGCTTGCGAAGACATCAAGTAAACAAGTGGACTGGTGACGGAAAGACGGATTCCGTGGTCCTGTATGTGGACCACTATAATCTAATTTTCCGATTTCCAGTGTGTTTTGCGTTCCTTTTAACGAAACATCACGGCAAAAGGATAGTTAATGAGTAGATTCGGTTTTTAGTGATATATTTTTCAAGATATTGCCATCAATTCTAAAGATTAGTGTTGGTTTAGCTGAACGGAATTCAAACTGATAAGTACAATTGTTCCCAAAAAGATGTTTGTATAGTGACGTGTTACTTATTAGCTCAGAACATGGATGTATGTAGCAAGTGTGGGTGCTTCGACCAGTGTACTAAAGGTGGTAATAAAATCATTTGCATTATTGTTGGAGTCTATACTGATGGCAGATAGGGACGACCGAAAAACGAGATCATGTTATTAGACCTTGTTAATTTGAGGAAAAAACGTGGTGAAAAACATTCGCCATGATCCGTAACTGCATGACGAACAGCAATACCGTAATAACGATCGGCTTGTCTCTAATGGTAATAACAAGCTTTGGACGCCATTCAAAAATGTAAAATAGACAGTACAAGAAAAGAGACTACAAATGAACCGCTGACCTAGGACATCGTTTTTTCCCCACCAACCCGTGAAAACTCACCTATGTCAAAGCATAATCGAAATACCAGTAATTTCAGACAATCACTACTTGGTCAAATAAGGCATTTTTAATTTATAAATAAGTAATAATAAAGCTATCATTGTCTAAGACAAGGGAAAGGATCTTCCATTTTTTAATTGGGATTATTTATTGGAAGCTTGTATGCCTAGTCCCATTGTTATCGATGACAACAATGAAGATATGGTTGTTCCCAGTACATAGATCCTATGTTAGCAAACAAACATTAAACGAGAACTTCTTGCCGTGAAGGGCGTGAAATCAAATGTAGGAGAGTTCCGGAAGTTGAATTACTTGTCAACAGAACCTCACAATACTGTATTCTACCACGGCTGTTTCGGGATATTATTATTTGCTTTCTATCAGATTTAAAATCTCCAAGAAACAATCTCGCTATATAGGTCATATATCAGAGCTTAATCGTCCAAAGGGTAATGAAGAAAAACAACTTTAATTCATACTACAATAAAAACAAGCAGGGTTTAAACGCATTCGACAGCATACACAACAAATGAACTTTGTCTATCGGGGAATTATGCTGCGCAATGAAGCCCTAATCGTGTTACATCGAAACCATGTGGGCGCACATCACTAGGTTGTTTATCAGCAAACTCGTCAACCGGTTGGATTGAAACGAGCTAAGAAGAGACAATCCTCACTACGATGACTTGGACCCATGATGCAAGTTTTTCCATTTTAACTCGCACACAGCACGCGATTCAAACTACATATTTGTCTTAATTGAATATATACATATAGATATATATATATATATATTACACGATAATCGCCATAAATACCTGGGATTTTGACATTCTCACATGAGACCGGCCCGAACTATTTTACTGACAATCCACAAAGGGAGTTCGCAACCGTCTTTCAATTCCTGAGCTGGCAATGTAAGCAAGCTTCTTGAAAACACAGATGTCAAGAAATCGTTGCCTAGAGATTCTAACGACTAAATTCAAAGTGTCAAAATGCGCATTTCATCGTTCTGCGGATTCCGGAGATTTCTGTCATTTTACAACTTGTCAGTTTCAAGTAAACCAGTATTAACTTTATCAAATCTACTGATAAATACGCGGTCAACGAATAAATTTTCTATGTAAATTTTTTACACAGTAGAAGTTAAACTGGGACTTAAAAAGCCGGAATGAACCTATGAATAGTCTGCTTGAAATTAAAACCAGTCCATTCGAAAGTTACAGTCATTTTGATAAGATCGCGCACTCAAGTAAACGTGGTTTGAGGACCCATAAGCCCGTTTCATCATTTCCTTCTCGAGAGACGATGGTACTAACGTAGCATCGAAAAAGCAAAAGAGAAATCACATCTACTCCGATATTGACTCGTTTATAGTAAATCGATACTGTCCCCAATCTGCTTTCTTTGGTTCCTAAAAGTCTGGGAAGAGTAGCCAGATAAAATCGACAAAAACTCATTGACAAGTGATAAACGAATTCACCAAATCGTTTTCGGCACTGATTGATCATTTAGCCTGATGACTAATGTGGTCCATTGCTATCAACTGGCTAGGTTTTACAGAGTTGGCCTAGTTTATCAGTCAGCAGAATCAGCGGGATATCGCGGTATTCGCGTTTAACTTTGATCTGGTTAGCTGATATGGCCATTCGATATTTACTACCATTAAACGAACCCTGGATTGATTGCAAGATAAAGACAAGGTGAAACCGTTAAGCGAAAAAATTGCGCTCGTCAAATGTACCAAGTAAATTATTCGTAAATGTATCAGTTAAAGCACAAGCTTAAGCTTGGACACCACCGGAATTGCGAGTGCAACCTCAAGAAAATAGTTTGAACAATCTCGCATACACTTCGACGATAAGCCGCACAAACAACCAGCGGAACCAATCACGTGAAAATTTAGATTAGACCGGTACCAGCCAAAGGGCAATGAGAATGAAATTGCAAATAGGTCGGACGCAACAACGTGCGCATGCAAATCTAGCTGCGCAGATGCCTGGAGATGCTTTATTATTCAAACTAATGTACGTAAAAGGTGAGAACCTCAAAAGAGAATGATATATTGTAAAGGGATATCCAGTTTAAAATCAGAAAGATCGTGGGCTAGGGAGAAAAACCGAAAAGTGAAGAGTGTTCTAGGAATTTTCGATCCACTGAATAAAGGAAGACTGAAATAAAGATGTTCGATATCTAGGAATGCGGACTTGATAAGGGTCACTTTCCACGTGAATAATAGAAGAACAAAAATAAAGTCGTGGGAATGGGAACGACCGAAGCGAGTTCAGAAGAACAGAAGCTAAAATAATAATGGTAGAATAAAAGACAGTGAAGCAGCTGCTCGCCGATTAGCATAAGCCTGCAGATTTCGGGTCAAGGAGGTATCACTGATCAGCCGAAAGCTTTTCGTTGAACACGATCAAGAAGAGAAAGAATGGTAGTACAAGCTGCAAGCCACACATGCCTATAGTGTTCAAGGCGCGATATAAAAATGTCCCGGCGCGGAATACAAAACCGAATTTGCGCGTAAAAATTCGAACAGCAATGATTGAGCTTAGGGTTGCAGACCGTCCCAATTTACACATCAAGAAGACAAAATGACAGACCTTTGTTTTTATTTTTCCAAGAGAATTCGTTATCCTTCAGGTACACAAGTGAGGACCACGCTCTCCGCGTTTTCTGCTGTATTTTTCATAGGAGAATACCAAGACAATCGCACAATCTTTCGACAAAATCAACGGACGACCTCTTCTGTATCAGACGATCGTCCGTTTAAGCAAACGCTGACTTATATCATTTACCTTCAAATTCGATCCATAGACAATTGCCTAAAAAGGCGATCATTTTTCATTAAGGTTTTCTGGGACAAACTAGATATTAACGCCAGTCGGAGCATCTCACAAACCGGAAAAGTCCCACTATCTGCGCGCACCACAAACGGAGACCAACAGAGAAGAAGAATTTGTGAACAAGTCCAGTAATGGAAGTGATTCAGCGGAATGAAGAGAAGTCGAGTCAAAATTTGACTAGAGAATAGGGCAAATATTCGAGTGAAATAAAAAGACCACACGTCTTGGACAGACTAAAACGGACATCGTTGACAGAGTCCCAAGCAGAGATTCGTCCGAGATGGACATTGATCCCGATCGATGTTGATGGTGGCTCGACAGGTACTTGAGTAGGAACGAGGGCAACGGAGAGTGGCATCAACGGCAAAGCAGTTATAAGGATTGGAAGCTGATGCAAGATCGTTATTGAATAAAAGAAAAAGAATGGGCACAAATTCGGAACCTTGGGGAACACCAGCATTCACAGAGACCGGCCGAGACAGAATCCCAATTGACTCGGATCGAGATTGTTCATGTCCTGAGTAAACATGTCATCCAATATACGACAGCCTAATAGAAACCGAACTGAAGCAATTTTGACAGCAATCCTGCGTGTTAGACTCGATCGAAAGTCTTGGAAATGTCTGGCGAAACCACGTGGGTTTCAAGGTGGTTATCGAGTGCTACCGACCAAGAATTGTGAGAGGACAGCTAATAGGCCTTTTGTAGAATGACACGAACGAAATCCATATTGACCGTCAATAAGCAAACCCTACGTTCGAGGGTCGTAATTTACGGCGTCAACAAACTTCGGAATTCTAAGCAAAATTGATTTGTCAATAGTTGCTGCAGTCAGAATAATGCGTTCATCTATAGAGACTGGGAAGCATTTTTGGTGAAAGAAGAATGAAGTACAAGGTGTAGTATGAGGTGAAAATTATGCAGCACAAATTCTTGGGACGATGGGTGGAAAAACATCCACACCGTGTGGTTTGCAGCCATTTAAATTATAAAGAACTTGATAGATCTTTCTGATAGTTACATCGCGGAGAAAGGCACGGCCGGAAACATGAGAGGAAGGCAATAAAATAGGATTGACAGAGAGAGAGGAGTTGAAGGAGAAACCTCCGGCCTTTTCAGTCGGGTCGCAGACAAGAAAGACTCATGATCTGTGAATGGGAGGGAAGTTGGAAGAGTAGAAATTGCCGGGTATCGGCTTTGCAAGGAACCGCAATGTTCAGTCATTGGTGGAGGATGAACCTAGTGGTTCATATTTGTAACGTAATAAACACTCTCTTTGGCGAGCGAGGATTTGTTCCTACCTCGCACGAAAAGATTACGGGATGTTTGGTTGTGCACGGTTGCGGGCATGGTTAAATCACTCAGAGGGTTGTGGTTTACGGGTTTGGAGAATTGTGGAATGCAAAGATGCACACGCCTTGGTGATTAGCCTAAGTGAAATAAGAAACATGCCAAAATGGCAGATGCAAAGTAACAGACTTTTCAAAGATAAAAAGCCAGAATGTCACAAAAACCCATTCCAATCCGGAGGGTCGTAGCGCCAGCAGGCGCATTTGCTGGATCGGATCCTAACCACCAACGCGCGCACGTGTCTGTCAGCTGAATCACTCCCAACAGAATGAAGATGACGATTTCACGTACGTCATTATGGAAATCATACTGGGATTAATGCGTTGGTGAGCGTAATCACATGAAAACGGAGACTGCTTCTTTTATTCAGCTCGAAATTTTTGAACGTGACCGTGAAGCATTTCTGTTTGCAGCTAAAAGCAAAATTTTTATCGCATTGATTCTATCCGGGTGAGTTCAGTTTCTTCAGTGTTGAGTTGAAAACCTACGTTTACATACCACTTGAGGTATCGGTTACAGGTCAGAGCCCATCGAATTTCGTCCCGTCTTGGAGTTCATGTGAAATTCTTGCGCAATACATATTTTCCCATTCGGTCCAACTCGATGAACTTGTAGGCCAAGTTTGTTGCCGATTCCATGTCTCCAGAAGTCTCCTTCCGTGTCTTATGCTCGCTGGACACGAGATTTTAACGTCATTCGGGGCGAACTTATGTCTTTCTCGACCTTCTTGGAGGGAGACAAGCGAGATGCGGTGACAAATTTGTGGCAACTTTTCGTTCAGTTGATCGACTATGAAATCTGTCACGTTTCTTGAATTTCGCCCTAAAGTCGACATTCTTCTATTATCCCAATTCAGTGATTATTTCGGTTAGAAATAATTTTGCCCATACATTCGGTGAGCGTGTGTGGGATTCTAACATTTTTGGTTGAAGTAATCCTGCGGTCACCTCAGATATAATTTTAATGTACAAAAACAATTTTATTGATGAATTGTGGTTTTGGACTTGTTTGTTTTATTATTCCATGCAACGCTATTCCTACTAAGTAGCGTAGGTAACTATTCCATTGGAACATTATCAAAAGATAATTTACTCTCTGTTTTCTCAGTTCCACTATGCAGCGATGTGTTCCGCCTCTTGGTAGCAAACGGAAATGTTTCAAGGTCACTTTCCAAAAGCTAAAAAAGTACTCATTTTCAAGTTACAGAACTAAATAAAATACAATATCAAAGTAAGTTGCATAGCTCTATGTCAAGGGCAAGTTGCCAAATTAGCAACACAGTCATTCGAGGGCTAGCACATTGAAGCAACTTTGCAGAGCGCATCCCGTAGATTGCCATATTGGGTTCTGTTCGAGCATTCATATTGTGTCTCGGCTCACGTTATTTTTTATTTCCAACTAGCGCTATCCATCGGGATCTAAGGTTCATCGATAGGCTTCATAATATTCGATTGTTTAAAACGAAGTAGACGATCAACTTAGCGGATCCCACACCAGGCATCTGACCCGACAGCCTAACTTACTAGGCAGTAAGACGATCTGACGATCTCGTAACCTTCTGGGCACCCCTGACTGACAGTTCAGTTCTCACACCCATCGGATGAGCCTAGACATATTGGATTCTCGGTAACCCCCTACCCTGCCACGTATGTCAGTGAGTCTAGTGCCGTGTTCGTAATTATGTTCAAGCCATATAATCTGGGCTCGATATAAGTCAGCCCGATGGAGAACGCAAGCAATTCTCCCTTGGTCTCACTCTTTTTCGTAGGAACAATTGCTCCACGAGAAAACAGAGGCTGTTTCAGGCGCACGGTCATTTGGGAGTATTAACAGGGGGTACTCAAGGTGAATAGCTGAGTCGGAGTGTAAAAAAAACCTACCTTTCGTGGTACTGAGGCGTTCAAAGGCACCGGAGCTAACAGCCCAGGGTGAGTCACACGGAGCTATCGCAGTCCGATGTAGTCCTGCACAAGGTTATCTTTCGTGTGAGCAACAAATCAATTGACCTGGTTTCCCTGCTTTATGCAATGCATTGGACAAACCCTCTGCCGCTTTTAGGGAAAGATGGAAAATCTATTCAGATTATGTACATAGTGCCAAGAGACGCCTTGCCTAAAAATGACTCGGTCCCGGACTTATCATGACCACCGTTTCCGTTTGCTGATAAGAAAATCTTGATAAAAAAAAACAAGCAAACATCCCAAACCATTACGAAAAAAATCAAATGAAACACAACAATACCTCGGATTCCAACAGCTGACACCTAAAACAAACCTTAACCATTCATTACATGCTGGTTATCAGTCGACGAGGAAGAATAATATTTGGTCCTAATATTTTATCGGGACATTTTGTCAAGCAAAAAACTAGAAAATTCCCCATCAGCATCCAAAAATACATGAAAAACAGCTGATCCCGCTAGAGTTCTTGGAAAAGTCCTGTCCGGATCGTTGCTCGTTATATTGGTAGAGCATTTCTGACAAACAGCCTTCGCCTAATGAGGCCTTTTATCGCAATGCACCCATCGGATAAAACACGTGGCCTCAGTCGCACGGGTACTCCTAAATTCAGCTTCCCTCGTCGACCTTAGGCACTCTGCCAAAAGTGCTAAAATGTTCCTATTTTTCTGACCCAACTTCATTGTCCTATGCATTTTTCCTCCAAAACTGGTCACTTCTGACCAGCGACGACGCTCTTCGCTGGGACAAATTCGAATCGTCTTTCATCCAGACGTCCCTAGGTGAATGTAAAGCAAACAATGCAAACGGTCTCAACTAAACAGCACTTTTTTCGAGACACCAAAATGAAGTCGGAATAGATGTAAAATGTCTAATAAAGAGGTAAAATAAATGCACTGCCTGTGAAACCGAAAGCAGTTTGTCAAAGTCACAAGACTAAAAGTCTACTAACTGTTTCCGTACCGGTTCAGTATGATTCACAAAAACCAGCACTTTATTGAATTTACTTGTAAACTCTTGCTCTTTTACATTAAAGCGAATTATTCACGTTATGTGACGAAATCTTCACACGTTCCATTTGATCTGATTCGGAATTATGTGACTCACACTATGTCACCAATGTGTGATTGAATATAATAATTCACGATTGATGTGCCGCTACAAGATAATGGTTGGGTTCGAACTGTATAATTCAACCACGGTAAGTCAACTAAATAATAAATACTGACTACTAGTCGAAGAGAAACTCTACAGATTGTTTTTCTAAATCAGAAAAATGTGACAAATACATTTGTGAGGCTCATTTTTGGAAACTGGACCAGGTTTTCAGAACACAGTGGCGATAGTGCACGACCTTAAGGCTGGTTGATTAGGCCACGTTACGGGGTCGCAATTATCCTGGAGAGAAATGAGAAAGCAGAAATAAATTTCCCAGTCCGATTACAAATGTCCTCTCGGCTTTCTAGAAAAAATGGGATAACTGAATTCAGCGGTGGGTTTTTAAATGCACCCACAAAATCGCTCATGCAAGAGAAGACACCGACCAAGTTCTTCTTTGGTGTGTTCAGATATTGACCAGCTGAGAAGTTCATTCACTGCTGAACTGATCCATTTTGGTGATTCTTCACTTTCACGTAGTGTCTCGGGTGTCGTGCTGTTGCATCAACCAATCATTCATGAGCAAAATTTTTATACACCTGACATTCAGTGTGACTGGCCCATTTTCATCGCCGTCCTTATTGTTGGTTAGCCCATTCTATCGGTCGGAATAGACTTAACGGCCACTTAACTGGCTATCAGTTCGTCTGACACTACTTGATCAGAAGCAGATTTCTTCGGATATTCTTTGCTGCGTACTACTGTACCTTGTGATACCTCTCGATGCACGATAAGGGTTATCTAATCGAGCTTAAACGAATACCGATTAGTCGGTTTCCTATCAGCTAAGACTTTCGTCCCCTGCTGTAAAAGTCGGCTATTTTACCTGTTTCATCTTGGACTGTATGTTATTCTTTCAGTTTTTGATGAACTGTCACATTAATAGAACCAATTCCAGTCTACGCACTTATATAAACCGGTTAGTACACGTTCCTTTTCGCGGCTACCTTGATGTTGCAATCTCTGTAAAATCGATCTGGGATTGCGTATGAATTGGGAGCGCGCATCATGCACAGCTTTGGAGTTCTACAAGTGTAGTAATCTGAAAAATTTTAACGTTGAATCGTGAAATGTTTGACTGACACCGTTGGTTATTTACAATTTAAAACAAGCACGAAATTGCCTCACCAACTGATAATGGAACATCGCCAACCCAAAGGATGTTTACTGACAACAATGTGCAATCTACCTTTACTGAATTTCATTACTGCCAGTACGGTATTTACACTATCCAGAGATTATTCATTCCAGAGTCCGATGAAACTTTCGATGTTCATGTGAGCATTGAAGATAGTGTTTACACATGACTTTTTTATTTTCCCAAATAATCCTCAATACCCAATCCAAATGCAGATTTCAGGAATGTCGACTAGAATACACACAAGAAAAGGTTTCCACGATCGAGATTCTTGTTTGTTGAATAGGCAACACCATACCATTTTGAGCTCTATAGAAAGACAGATGAACGGATAAAATGGCCGGCTTTTTTAAAATGATTAGTGGCATCCCGTCCCGCGTCTACAGTTTAAACGTTGTGTTTGTGTTGCAACTAAGCAAGTGTTTTAGTTTTGAGCAAACTCGATGACAGTTCAAATATGAAATCGTTGACCAAATCGTGCATGAGAAACAGTAAATGAATTGGATGAGTTTATCCTTGGATTAATCGAACGGAGAATTCATATTTTCCAAGTTTCGCAAATGGACGGGGACAGCGTACCGTACCTTGTTTGACCGAACGTCTCAGATTTGAGAATCCAGGAAACGCGACGAATTCAAGTATTTGGAGACATGGAAGAAAATCGGTCGTTTCAACATAATTCAGTCAAGTAAAATAGGTGCTTACTTGCATTGACCTTCTGCAATAGAAAACCCACTGGTTGGCAGCCCGTTGGAATACAGACGAATTGGCACACATTAGGTAATGACGTAAGAAAGCAAAAGCCTACGGACAGCAACTTCGCGTTCCTCAGGTGTCGCAGTTTTCATTTTTATGAGAGCAACATATCTTTCTATAGAAAAGTTGTATTTAACCACCTACGTGGCCGGGGTTATTCTCGAGCCGGTTCCAAGCAAGATCTGAATTGTGATGAGTACGATTACGTAATATTAGAAACATATCCACCAAAGCTCCACTCACATTCCAGATTTGGATCTCATCTGAAATGTCTGGGGCTAACCATATAAGTGCGTACATTGGCGCAAGCGTCTAAACTACAAAACTAATCAGTAGAACTTCTAGACTAAATCTCGATTTACGATGAAGCACGGGACGTCGACGACTATGAACATCCGGGAACACAGCTGAATTGCTCTCACAAAGCAATATACCATGCGCTGCATACCGACGAAATTCGAGAAGACTGTGACCGATATCTATGGCACAACGTTTGCGTGGTTTCATGCACCAAGGGTTTTATTGATTATCACGTTTGTCCTAGAAATTATTTAACGATCATAAAACTCGCCTAATTTAAGCTAACTGAAGGATCCAAGTGGTTCTGACCGAATAGCACATTTGGAATGACACTATAGAGCCCAAAGGTTTTAGGAAATCAGACGTTAAAATATATCTTTCCGTATCTGGCAAGAACTACCTGCATTGAAACCGGCAAAATCCGTAAAGCGAGATTTTTTTGAATAACAGGCTTAATGACTGCAAATAGCCGTTCTTAGCTGGGGCTGGAACTAGGACACCAATTCTGACTCGCAACATGGATCATACCATCGATGTCGTCGAACTATGGTCAGTGCGTTTTGACGAACACGACCACCAATACTTGGAATCCGTGGCAAGACGAACAAGGATTCGAGCATATCACAGAAAGGCAAAACAGAGTCAATGGAAGTGGATGAAGTAAGAGTTTCAAATGAAACAAATAGGACAAAGAACAGAAGCTCGACGAATAGTTTCCATGGACATGCATATGATAAATAGCACAGCGGTTACAGGTAGTGCCACAAAAACTATGGTGCTAGAGGAAGACAACGGGAGAGAGAAAAGAACCAGAAGCATTACGCAAGTACACAGGGGGACTAAACCAATTCACGGTACCGTCCATTTCCTATCATAAAAAATGGCCACCTTCCGGTCCTTGATAGCAACGAAGGGGCCCACTCGGAATATCTGATCAGGAAACCTGATTTGAAAGACAGGATAGTTACTTGTATCCAGCAACATATTAAATGATATTGAAAGAAATGTGATTCCTCCGAAAGGATAAGTCGGAAATAAAACTAAGATCTCGCACTTATTTCACTCGGTTTAGATCATTTCACCCAGTGCAATCAACAACTACGCATTGGTGTGCTCTGATCTTGCCGTCTCGCAGCACAGAACACAAGTGAAACAATGCAACAATCGCTAATTTCAACACTTGACCATATAGTTCAAAACCTCTCAAGGTCGCGCTAGAGAACCTTGGGCCGGTGATCAAATTAGACCTACTTGCGACAGTCAACTGGTTAGGATTTTCAAACCTTTTCGGCACATTGTGAACCGATTACCTTGCCCCATCTTCTAACAATCACAGGGTTCGGAGAATAGACCATACCGCGGGAATCGACCTGCTGGCATGTGTACCACGCCACAACCATCTTACTCTATCGAAATGCAATATCTCCTCTGTTGGCAGCTGTCTACATCCGACCATTTCATAATTTCTCGGTTTGATTACTGCATTTAGGGTTGAAATTACCTGAATTAGATTGACTGACCTATTATTACCAGTCATAACTTGAATTTATGAAATGTTTTGTTGGATCGAGTGCCAGTAACCATTGGATGAACTCATTACCTACTCAAGACGCAGAACCTCATAATGACGACTGTTTGGCAATAAATAATGTCTTACGTCATGCACTGAACATGATGCACATAATCACCAACGAATGGTAGAATTCATGCATAACTTACGGGTATTTCACGATGGATGGTCTTCCCCGAGTGAGCACCTCAAGGATTTCACGGTAAAATAATCACGCCAATGTGACAAGGTGAATATAGAAAAACAATCGTCAAGTAGACTGACTCAAAGGACACTTACTATGAAACTCGATAGACTCTGCCACACCTTGGTTTAGCAGAAACTACAGTTCTTCACCCGTGATCCACAATCCGTTAGTTTTCAGTAGCAAAATTTTAACCATATCCCCTCCAATTTATCCAGCCTTGATGTATAAAAATTAGTCTTACCACTCATTGTATATAAATCGGATCAAAGTGGACCGAGAAAATATTGAGGCTACCGAATACCGACTAAGTTTTATTTTTCTACGAAGACTGATGTCAAATGTTGTACCGCAAATTCATTTGAGAAGATTCAAACAACGCGCCTGCATCGTCCTATCACTGACACATCCCGGATAATTGCAGTATTTTCAATGAACCGCTTTTAACATCCCAAAGAAGACAAACAAATTAAATTGGCAAGGAACTTACCTGTTTGAATATACTAAATATTTCCAAGAATCGATTTGACAGAGACTGCACGGTGACAGAAAGTGAATTCGGTAAATGGTGTAAATAGTGAACCCAGAGCCCTTGGATTAATTGGGAAGCATCACCTAGATACGCACAGCTGAATCATCTGTTAGAGCCGCAGCAACCGACGCGGAGCAGTTAGACGAAAACTTGTTAAAGTGTCAAGTATTTATGGTGACATCATGTTTCAAGATAACAGGGACAGGTGAATATACTAATGCGATCAAGTTAGATCCTTCAAGAGACGGAAGACTTCTATTCGTTTTGCAGACCACTTTTGCGCATGTATATCCGCGGCATCACCGCAGTTGTGGTTAGTTTCAACAATTTACAACCTTAGCATTGCGTTATTGGGCCTTTGTAGCCGATCGACATATTCCACTAGTTTGCCTTTGATAATGTTCAAGTTCCGTTAGACAAAGTGAATGGTCAGTACATTGACCGGATATTACTGCAGCCTGTTGAAATATGTTTACATCCCATTGCCGACGAATGAAATATTGCACGTCGATAATGCTAACGAACGGAATTTAAAATGCGCTACGCCCGTAACTAAATGACCTCAATTTAACATAAAAGGCGCATTGTTTTTTACAATTGCAAGTTATGACAAAAATCAAGATAGGATGAAGCGGCCCCGAGGTGGATACATCGAGGGCTTGCGATTAATCCATATAGCTGATGCAAATACAGTCTCCGTTTTTATTAGTTTGTTCAAATTGCAACATTCGGAACGATTGTGAAAGTCAAGTGGAAGCCTACAATCACCCGACTGTATTTGCTGACCAAGTTATGGGATATCAATGCGTGTAAAAATAATTCCGATTACTTCGGAATAATTCAACATTTTTTTGATCTAATTCACTTACAATGCTAAAGGATTGTGGGAAATGGCCAGAGAATTGTGGGCCTAGGATACGGTATACAATTTGGGCTAAAACTTGATAAAGAAAGGTGCAGCCTTCTCAGAAATAAACCCAATCAAACGCATCAGTGAAACCGAAATTCCACCAGCGGTAGATTTCACACATCCAAAACAATTACCGATCTACTCCCTTTGTGTTTCTCTATTCGATAGCTTTAAAGCGCCTAACCCACTTCACAGACCAAATACACTCGTACTGATCGGCAATGACCAATGGGCATAAATGCTTATTTGTCAACAAAAAGGCGGAAAGCAAAACGTCCTGGTCCAGGACAGGTTAAGATACGGCCGCATTGTGTGTACAGTTAAGGCAAAGTAGGGACGGAGAGCGACTGATAAACCACGGAATTTCGATAATTTGAGTGAATGTTTACGCATGTCAGTTACACAGCCGTGGACTGCCTGCAGATGATGCGCGTTGTTTTAAACTGCCCTCTGAATGACAAGTGAAGATGGATGCGCTGAATTGCAGACAGGAGAATGGCGGTTGGGATTTTATGGGACTGGGGAGGAGCGTTCGGCACTTTTCAACCAAAGACAAAACTATTGTCGTTAACTGATCATACGAGATGAAAAGCGAACCGAAAAAACGCCCCTATATCACACGTGCCTGAAGAGGAGTCATACTGACTTTCTCATCACCGCCGATAGCTAGTGGAAGGAATGCAGGGAGGGGACTCTTACCACGCTCCTAAGGAGTGAGGTGAAGCTCGCATATACATCAATGCGGTAGCCGAACTGAACCTGAGTCCAGTTGTAATGATTTTGAGAAATAAAAGGACTGAGAAAGGAAAGGAGAGAAGTCACCGCGTTGCTGCGACCACAAAACAAGAGACGCCACACGCCTCAGAAAAGGGGAAGAGAGTAAACACGATGGACGAGAATAGATTAAACCCATCTATGTACAGAGTGGTAATTATGGCAGATACTGTCACATGGATCGCGATCAAGGCAGAAATTAGACACGAGGTAAAAACGTATCGGAAGCGGCCTGGGGAGCGACAAAAAAGAGCAAACATGGGTGGAACGAAACCGCATTCACATGACATTGTGAGAAGACCAAAGAAGTGAACAAAAAGTAGTTCGGTGAAATCGTTTCAGACAAACGGAAGGATGCTGAAAGTGAGGAATCATGAGCGAACAAGATATAGCACAGCAACGAAGCGGGTACTACACGTCTGGTGTACAATTCAACAGCTGATTGAACCTCGTTTGAAGGTCATTAGGAGACCAAAGATCACGATGACAAACTAACCCACAGGTCGATTTGGTATCGGAGTCCAAAAAGGAGATGAACGCCTGCTACAAGCCCACGTGGATTTCCGATACAACTGAATAGCGACTCGTGAGCTGTGCGACTAATGCTTTATGGGCACTGTCAGGACGAGCGAGCTCATACTCAAGTGATTGTGGCATAACGTTCTACGTGTTCATATTGTCTGAACAGGGATCCGCTCCTACATAACCGTCATTGAGCAAACATGCGGAAGAGTAAAAGTACTGGGGACAGTGTTGAATAATATCTAAATGAGGATAGCAATCGATGACGGAGTCAGTGCTTATGACCATGTAGTGAGCACAACAGGATAGAAACGACCGAGGTTAATCGCCAAAACATGTTCCAGGATACTTGAGAACGAAGCGATTAATCAGACTGACTGGAGGGCACAAAAGACGGAGAAACTGGGAAGACTGTACTTTCGGGAAATGTAGAATGCAAATCCACACAGAAACTAGGGAGACGGCGAGCATGATAGTTCAACCCCAGTTTGGCAAAGGGAAAGAATAGAGAAGAAGAGAATAGGGGGAAGTGATGGGACTGATATCAAGATCGATCCCATAAGTGGGAGCAAAAATTTCGCATGAGATATGCCAGACCAAATGGAGGTTGCTTGTAAGATGACCGATCATGCCAAATATCGATAGACCCGACGATCATCCTCCATACGGGCCAGAAATTCACGTTCAATCAGTGATTCAATTCGCTGTTTGATCATGACCGGAGTGGGAACAAAACGAGACTTTAGTTGTTCGATTACTTCCACAACTAGCTGACCATGACCAAGAGTTTTGCGTGCTTTCATTATCCGCACAATCGTGGCCTCGATAACGTAACGACGATTTTCGTCCGCACGAGCTCGCGTTTCCTGTCGTTCTGGTTCACTTTCTTTCACGGTGATGCTTTGAACCTGTACAGCGAAAATCGGATATGAGAGAAGATTGATGGGTAAAAGGAATGATAATTTATCTCACCAAATGCCTGATTACCCGACCTTAATAACATTTCGCTGCGATTTGCAACGAAACCTCAATTAAAGCCGGAAAATCAATCTCTGCAACTAGGACCGAAGTTGAGTACCACACACAATGGTCGCAACGAAACAAACAAAAAAGATGTTATATATATATATATATATATATATATATATATATATATATATATATATATATAACGGCGCGCCCTTTGAGTGGCCGCGCTACAATTGTCATCGTTATTTTGAAATATTTTGTCGGATTTCTGGATCGACTATGGTCTCCGTTCGCTGAAACAGCCGTTCGAAGTTATTGCTGTTTAAAAACCTCATTGTTTATCAGCATGGATTGGGATCACGCACTGCTGTGCCAAAAAGATCTTATCCATCTAAAAGAAGCATTCGTGACGGTTGGCAGGCAGCTCTTAAATGCACTCTTCTGGCATTTTTGAGTACAAACATCCGCTCTCTGTTTACGAAAATGTCGGATCTATTCCTCTCACTTCAGTCATCGATCCATGTTCACACTTGTAGCATCTGTGTACAAGAATCGTGGCTGAATCCGGATATCGCTGATTTGCTCGTGTCGATAGACAGCTTCTGAATCAATCGGTAGGACAGAATTTCGGACAACAAGAAGACTGGAGGCGGTGTGACAACATACATAAACTGCTTCTGGTATAGCAAATCCGAAGTTATTTATACGTACCTCATAAATGGAATTGACTGTCTCGTGACACGGTGTCATCCTAAGTTTTCTCGCCAAACCAGTACAATCATAACGAAACTATTTATTGCCCCTTTTAGCTTGTAATACAATATCACTTTTTTTCGACTTTTTTTCTAGTATTTACTGCTCCTCTTTTTGAGAGAAGGCTGCATATTATTGTGGATGATTTCAATCACGCATCTACTCTACCAGTGACTATGTTTGATTTAACTGACCTCTGCTTTTCTCTCACCAGAGGCGACTCCATTTTAGATAGAGCTCTTACCAACCACGCTGATTTACTATCCATGAAATTGCGTGCTCCAATTTCAAGTAGCGATCATTGTCTGCTTCTGTTAGGGTCCAAGATAAACCCTCGGTCAGCCTTCCATGCATTCAAACAACCAAATCAAATCCGAATTCGCCTCTGTAGATTTTCACACAACAATCTTATCCTTCTTCAGGAATCCCTTTCACTCGCATCTATCTGTTTCTTTTGAACCTCTGCTCAATGGCAATGCCAGACTATTCACATAGATGGCCAACGCGATCCCGGATATCTGCTGTCCCCTAAACATCTTACTCGTCTTAAACGACCGTATCTCCCCCCCCCCCTAGATACCAAAATCTATAAGAAAACACATGGAGCACTTCTAAAAACCCCCTATAAACTCAAGCGCACGGTATATTTCCATCCTAATGAAGGTTGAAATCAAACGTATCGACACCACATCCGCCAGCCAACTCTTGAGCGGTAGCAGCAACCGGCTTCTATGGCAAGGCATTCGATTGTTGTGTGGGAAGAAAAAGAAATGTTCTACGAATGTCAAAAGCACCAATTATGCTTTCATCCACCTTTCCACTTACACCCCGTTCATATTTGGTCAGGGTGATGATACGACAGTTACAAGTTTTCTAGAGACGAGCTGCTCGACCTTCTCTGCACCACTGAAGTTACCCCAGGGGCTGGTCCTGACAGTCTGTCCTCAGCTCTTTTAAGGCACGGTGCTGTGGCCCTGACGGATTAATTTACCTCCCTGATTAACTCATTATTAATCTCGTATTCTATCCCTGAGTGTTGGAGACTCGTCACTATTATTCCTGTCCCTGAATCTGGCAGTTCTACTGCTTTAGTAATACGTTTTCGCCCCATCGCCTTAACGTCTTCTGGTCTTAAACTGACGGAGCGTGCTATACTTAAGCGCCCGTGTTCTTCTATGTATCCTCCTGACGACCCTTGTCAGTTTGCCTATAAATCTAACAGGTCCACTTCGGACGCTGTTGTCTCCCTCATTCGCCACACCCGTAAGTTCTTAAACGCATCGATAAAACCTGTGCGTTGCGCCCTTCTAGACTATTCGTCGGCATTTGATTCGGTCTCACGGTCTCTCTTCACAAACTGCAAACATTTGGTTGTCCCAGTTCTTTATTAGCATGGCTTTCTGATTACTTTACTAACCAAACCCAATCAATAAGAATGGATGGTAAAAATTCAAAATCGTTTATTAATAACTCAGGAGTGCTTCGGGGTGTTGTTCTTTCACCATTCCTCTTCTCTATTTACATCAGTGACTTATCGACCAGCTCCGCCTGTCATCTGTTTAAGCATGCTCATGCTGATGTTGCCCCCTCTTAAGCCGTTTCGAGGAGCACCGATTTTCGAATTTTTTCAACGACCTATCTCCCAATTATGATTTCTCTGCACAAGCTGGTTTAAGTCTCAACACATCTAAATGCTTCGAATGTGGACCATTTTGGTCCATAATCCTTGGTCGACCCACACCACCAGCGACCGATGATAATGCGTCTAATCTGAATCCCATGCTGTGAATGCGAAGAAGGGCATCAGGAGAACCGATATCGCTTTTAATGACTAAAATTGATGTTTGCCAGTAACAGTCTATAATCAGCGCAACCTCGGATGAGACGACCGCCGTTGTCAATCCAACCGCCTGCGTTAAGAAACTGACCTGTGGTGTGCCCTTCTGTCTCCGCTCATTGGCCAAGTGCGGCTTTAAGGTCACCGGGAACCACCTCAAAGTTTGTTAAACGAACACTGCGAAGTAATCGAGATAACTTTCAGCAGAAGTCGCCTGTGGCTTCAGGTGAGTTGCAGTTGGTTGGCGCATACACAGATACAACGAACAACCAAGGACGCTTCAATCAACTGCTATCGACACGTACGGGACCGAACTGCATGCGAACGATCGTTGACCGAGATCCAATCTAACAGTGCGCGCTCGGCTCTCGCGCTCATGGCAGTCACGAAGCTGCCATGGCCATGAGCGCTCGAAAGCGGATCATCAGCAGTCGTTAAGTGGAACAAGAGAAAGAGGTTGCATCTGGACTACGAAGAGACTATGAAAGTTAGACCCTGCATGTGCTCTTTTGAGGTACAGCCTACATCCGCTTTAAAAGTTTCAAGAGTTCTAGCGAGAGCAGCTTGTTGCCTTATTTAGTTCAGCTTGCGGACATTGGGGGCAGCTAAGTGAGGTGAACACTTTGATTTAGCTAATCCGTCCAGGGTACCGGATTGAGTGCATGTATGGAATATGCTCAAGGTGCACTTATATAGACAGATATATAAACAGGCAACACTAACCAAAGCTAAACCAGGGACCAACTTCTTCATATTTGTACACCGAACCACATGACCTCAGCGTCACTTCTTCCAGCCTAGCTCACCAAGAGCAGGAGAGCTCGAAAGGGTAGATGACGACAGGCATGCGTGATACGTGTCCAAGCTACCGAAAGCTGTGTAGAGCGATTACCTCAACCAAAAGACGATTGCTTGCACCCAGTACTCAACGACACATTTTATTATTGCTTACCCGATATTCCAACCAGACTCCAGTAATGTTTCGGAGATATCAGTGGTCAAACACAAAAAGTCGCTGAGAACCTTTGATGCGTAGGGACCAGGACTCGTAAAAACCGTAGCTCCATTCGGTATGTGCTTTGTGCCTTAAAAGTGTGAAGTGCTGTAACAAGTTTGAGTGACGGCAGTTCCGAGTTTCATGCTCGACGAACAGGAGCCAACAGTTGTCAACCGCTTCACTTACAATGGCAGCTGCGCGGCGAAGGGTAGTAATGGTAAACACGCGCATTTCTGAGGCTCGAAAATAGTACGTTCGACAGAAGCATGTGTCATCGAGCTGGTGTTTCACTAAATTTGAAATATGCGTATTGTTCCGCAGTGCTCTGATTACTGTTGCATGGTTGCGAGACATGGAGTCTACATGCCGAGTATTTTGAGCATCGTTTCTTGTTTATTGTCACTGAGATTGGATGAAAAGATCGCATGAGCAATGTTAGCGTTAGAAATCGAGTACCGGTTAGAGATTCACAGAATATTTTATCACAGAATATTGGGCTTTCGTTGGTTGGGGCATGTACCGTAAAAGGCAAATGCGTCTGTCGTGACGTGCCTTGTTTCCCGTTCTAAGACCGGAGTGGAAATAGCTATGTGGAGATCAACAGATGAAATAGCATCGTGGAGTGAGAAAACGTACAGCGAACATAGGTTAGTGTGTACCAAGTCTTCGTGGTTGATGTCCAAAAGAGCCGTGAACCACCTAGCTGGAGGCACCAAAGGATATGGGAGCGAACTTGGAACAGCGACGATTGTTTTCATTTTCTATTGAATCAGAGTAATTGTACCGTTAAACTGCACATTCAGTGTGTTGGCTATCACAGCGACACTTTCTTTTCGGACCCCGGAAGGTTCACCACACTGAATAGTGAAACATATTGCTTCCGTTAATAACAGAATCAATTGGAGGAAACATGAAATGTTGTGCTTTCAGTGATATCACTGATGGAGAAACAAGTGTCACAGAGACATCACAGGTGACGCTTGGGAGGACCAAGTAATAGACATCCACGATTTCGACTGTAGGCGATATGCCAAGAACTGTCTGTCACTTCTCGCCTCTGAAAAAGCGAATCTAAATCCCAAACCAATTCGGAACTAGGGACCTGGAAAACCGCCATTTCTGTGAATGTTCTCAGGCCCTTGTGTGGCGTTGGGATCCCCGCAGAAGGCATTCTCAATTTTGTTTGGACGTTCGGCCCGATTTGAGGTCGCTGACTGGATCGATAGACGGGTGGATGTTTCTCTCCGGAAAAAAAACAGAATTTCGATGCATAATTTCCAGGTGACAGTCCTGAAATAACTTTTAAAATATACTTTACTCTCCAGACAGAATGATAAAACGTTTCATTTGTACATGAGCGTCATTGATGCGTACGTGTCGACGTGTGAGCGGCGCAAGTGGAAATCAATGGTTAACAAGAAAACCAATTCACTAACGTTTTCGTCTATTCTGCCGACGGAATATTTGCAGGTTAAGAGCCAAACGTAGCGGCCGCAGAAGGTCGAAGACCAAGGACCAGAGCTATGAAATATACTAACAGGCCGATTAATTAAACTGATATATACTCTTCAACAAAATCTGCTCGGTATACTAGGAAAATGCAGCCAACTCAGATCATAACGCATCTTTGTCTGATAAAAAGGACGTTTAGTAGCACCTTTTAAAAATGATACGTCTCGCTTATTTTTGGTGGTCGCGTGCAAATTATAATTATTGGATAAAATGAGCGCTCGTCTATTCGAAAAAGCAGATTACCCCTAGACGAATTCACAATACACAAAACAACAAATGTGGTTCTCAAATCAGTAGAATATATGCATTTAAAGCTACCGGGGAAAATAGTTCACTCGACAAATATACCCAATGAAAAAAGGTTAGGGAGAACGGCAGTTGCGTGGGACGGGAATAACCCTCTAGAACTAATGACAGAGCATCCTAGAGAAGAAACGCTGGAATAAGACCGGGGATTGACTTACACGAACTTTGATATGTTTTGAAACGAATGCATCATTGACAAAGAAAACATCGTTTTGTTCAATCTCTCGAGTTTTTGGCTCTTTGCACAGTATACGCTGGTTAGAGCGGCCCAACGCCAACGCCATCAGGCTGCGTTTTAGTTCTCGTTCGGGGATATTCGTTTCGCTGCTCAATTCGGCAAATGTGTATCGATTACGACGATTGAATTTCATAAGAATTTCCATTTGATATGTGGACACCTGGAAACAGAATAGGTTCTATTGATTCAATGGACAGTATAGACTACAATAACATCTGATAGTGTTGCAACAAACTATTAGCATGGCATGTGGCCTGTAAGTATTGACGCTGCGTAATACATCGGTGTTTATGCTTCTGTGCATTTCCGAAAGAACGGAATACCTGTCCCAGTGCATACTAATATATCACTGCAATAAGCGACAAAAAAGTAGAAGCCTCGACAAAACCAGTTTGTTCGCAAGGCCCTGCAATACAAGAATTCCTGTGAACTACTAAAATCGGAAAATTTACTGACAGGGAATTACATAAAAATGGGTGAACCATGCCAGCATTTCCTGTTTCTGACTTCAAATTGATTGAGTTTCGTGTGGCCCAAGGAACAGAGAGTTCGTTCGATCGGAACAATTCTTTGTCATCAGATTCAAAATAAGCAAAGAGCAAACCACGGTGGTCGAGTCCTTGGCGCATTTCATTTACCAACAACGCCGTGTTATTAACAGTATATCACTTACAATTCAAAGAACAAACCGTTTAAAAATGACAATTCAAACATCTCGAACTCCGTCGAACAAATTCAAAACCTTAACTGGATTGTTCAAAACATACTTAGGCCTTTAAAATGGCGTCAGTCCTCAGCTTTTCAGCAGAAGCAGTGATTACAAAAGTGGCCCTCCATATTATCAAATAATTTGCACATTCAGATTAGAGCAGTTTTCGCATTTATTAACTTAAAACTGATACGCTCGGATTTTAGTTGACACTTTGCAGAACCGTCTATTCGAAAGCAAAATGAACGAAGGATAGTGAAAGAATAACCGAGAGATTTTAAATACAAGAAGGTCTTTGATCGCAGCAGCCAACCAAACCACCTAGTCTTCGAACAACTTGCTGGGAGCCTTTTGAACTACAAGCCGACAGTACTCGGGCAAATGATTGCCCAGGATTTTCAAACTGATCGGGATGTCACAGATCTGCCAATATGGACCATGTCTCAGTTACCGCCTGCCTTGAACAACAGCATACAGAGAAGCCTATCTGTGAGCATGTGCAACACATGATCAAACACCTTAGTGTACTCGAATTCGGTCCTTATGTAAAGACTGCACGGTATGATCAAGAACTCTAAGACTAACCCCTCCGTTTCTAACCAGATTTTAGCAACATCCCGAAGAACCTAACGTGAAAGCTTCTGAGCAATAAGGAACTCATCTTACGGCTGCAATGTATAGTCAACCTTTGATCGATAATCGGAATAAGCATGGAAATCACGGATGTCTTATTTGGGAAAAAGGCAACCAACCCCCTTGATCGGATATACAACTACTTAAATAGATGCAAATCCAAGCACACGTTGAGAACGATGGTCAGCAAATATTAATTTAATATTGAAAGGTTTCTAACGTAACGCTACTGGAGGAGAAGCACAAACGAACCCACTCAGAACAGGTGATGCACTGGTATTCATTAAGTTCCCATAAATGACTGGAAACAGTGAATTGCACTCTGCATTGAAGATTAAAGATGAGCAGACTCAGTTTGGGACAACATAAGCCAGAAAATTCCGTTGAATCAGATGAGAATTCAGTTCTTTGCGGGCAACTATCTGGAGCCTCAGTGGTTGTAAGTTAAATCCACAGACGCCAACAAGCGGCAACGATGAACACCGTCCACTCGGACAGAAACGCACGAGCTAAGTGACAAGTGTGGTGGTGTTCACGTTTTGGTTATCAGAAGAAACTACAGCGTATGAAGAAGTACACTTCATCACATGATACCAGAAAAACCGGTAGCTCACCTGTAGGAAATATTTTCGTACAGCGGTTCGCCCGGACCCGTAGGCACCGATCACATTCGGATCAAGCGCGACCGGGGCTCCGGGACTACCTGGCAGTCCACTAACTAACATAGCTTGACTACCCTGACTTGTACCAGGCCCGGAAGAACCAGAACTCGAACCACGAAGAAGAAATCCCGGATTCGAAGGATCCGCAGTTGACGGGGCTGCTATTGCATTAACAGCCCCTGTAATTGAACCTTCCGTGCTGGATACACGTCCGAAGAATAGGGCAGACAGTTCTGCGTAACCCATATTGGTCTGTAAACTGATTTTACGACCGTTGTGTTTACTCAGGTAGAAACTGCACGGAACAGACAGTGACCAGAAAAAAGAGCTTTAGGATAAAGAAAAATCAAATCAGAAGACAGAAACTGCACGGGCCCGTGGGGTCAACTGAAAACACTAAGATAGTACTTAACCACAATACAATAGCACCGTCATCATAGAACTAGAAAAGCCAACACAGAAGTGTGAAATCTGGTAGTTTTTCATTTTTTTTAGATTATTTAGCGTACATTTTCAACATGGGAATTTACATGATAATATGAAAACCATAGGACTACTAAAAGCAACTGAAAACACAATTGTAACAATTGCCAATTTTTAAATCATTTTTCTTTCCCAACTACTGAAAGCACAAAGTACATCTTCAGGAAGATGATCGCGGTCAACAAAGGGCTGCCAAGTGGGGACATTGACCACTGGTGAGTGGTCTTGAACCCGCGACATACAGGCTGAAACCCGATACTGCTGACCATTTAATCATCGACGGTCATGAGCTTCAAAATTCTACCTGCTACTATAATGGAAAACAACATAAATAGGGTATATCGACCTATCAGCAAATGGAATGAGTTTATTTACAGCTTTCTCCTATCATATCTGCTTGTACATTGAATTACGGCTAGTTAAATGTGGCCGACCTTGGTTGTCGAGGTAAGCTTTGCATTTGAGAATTCATAAGCTGATGGCATGTGAAAATTGCATACACTAGGTGGGATGTTACGTTTTGTCCTAGGATATGTTCTTAGATGATAACAAGCTCGCTTGTTCCATGGAAGTTGTCCTCTCATGGAATAGCCTACTCAAAATTATGCCACTTAAAGCATATCAAAGATGGTTTAAAAATGGAAATTCCGCGCCAATCGCAGTTATATGGTCATTTCCGATGGCGAATTGCAGAATTCTTTTAGGAGAAAGTCCATTCTGCACAAAAATGGATAGACTAAATGAGAAAGTGCCTCCATGATACCTTCCAGCAGAACTAGGTAACTGAGCTAACTTGAGTAGAATGATCTTGTTGCACTGGCATAATCTCCATGAATGTGCATTTAACTCTAAGATTCGGTCCGGTTATTAGGATATCATAACCAGGACCTTGATTTCGTCCCACGTTGGATGTTTTTGGGAGATAATTCTATGTTACCCATACTTTGGGAATGGAAGTTAAAATTGAAATATGCCATGCCCAATGTGGAACAAAGTGACTTTATAATCGAATAGGTGGATTCCGCATAAAGATGATCCAAAAAGGTAACCAAGAATAAACGTTAGCGCATCGGTTACTAGCGCACAGAAACGTTGTCGTCTCCTGGCATGTGCGTTAAATTACTGTAAGTGGAAATTGCATTTCGTTCTTACTTGTGAGCTCGTAGAACGTCAAGATAACGGTTCACGGAGGATCGTAGACAAAACGAGACAATGGCAACATTTCTACCATATATGTGTTATTTGCTGAGGACAGCGAAGCATACGGTTCATCGATAGGTGAATATAAAAAAAGTCGTAGTGAATTGAGCACAGACTAGTCGCCTCGAAAACAGATAAATGAAATCTCAATCTTGATCGCTAACCCAACGTAAATGTCAGATGAAAAATTACAGGTGAATGAGAGAAGGTGACAAACCGCTAGGAAGACGCAGCCGAATCAGCGCACAATTTCGACGCTTGATAGCAATAACCAAACTGAATTTGCCGGGATTCTGAGAACCAGAAAAGCCAAGTCGTCTCTACAACCCTAAGCCAAATAACGAGAAACAAACAAATGTGTGGTAAACTTTTCATTTGAATGACTGAATGTAGTCATATCGAGCAGACTTGCGATACGTGCATCTACGGGTTTCACATGACCAAGATTGAAATTGTAACATGCCGCTTTCTTCATTGTAATTTCATTTTGTCATATCTCGTCTGTCTGATAGCTGAATCGACGAGTTTTTTTAGAGAACGACGGAACTGTTTTCTTCGTTGAGCCAACTTAAGAATTCATCTTCATCATGGTCGGTTATACGATTTTGTAACAACCGATATGGTGCAAAACGCTGAAAATTCACGAACTCCAATGCACAGAAATAACTGACTTGATCTGATGAGATGACGTGTTCAAGTGATGCGTTTCATGGTACACTTGTCTTCGAAACTGTTCTTCATACACACGAACCTTTTAGTTAGTACCTTGTTTATGAGCTATTCACTCGCTTATGCTATTCTCCGGGTTTCAAAACGTACCAGTTAAAACCGGAACAAATCGATAAGAGCTTTATAGATACACGGGTCATACCATACCATAATAAAAAGCATTTAGGGGGAAGGAACGTACAATCTATTCCTGGTTTGGATGAACGAAGTCCGATTTGCCATCTTAAGTAAAAATATAAGGAACCGGCAGTAGCTACATAACATTGACCATCCATCCGGTGTGACCACAACCAATATTACATCGTTAATCCAACCCACATCAGATCAAGAAATTGTGCTGTTTATAACCGCTACAAAAATATTATTGCTCTAATTGATTCCGCTGTTAAAATCAGCTATCGTACACTGTAACAAGACGATCGATTAAGCGGCGCGATTCTCATAGCCATGTGAAGTTGAAAAACGTACATCAGACTAGCGAGGGGAAGACTACCATCATCATTATCATCGTACCGCGAATAACAACAGGACAAGCCCAATTGACCGCTGCCTTTCCCCCAAGGTTACATATGTCCATAAAAAGAGTGGATAGACAAGAACGGAAAGTGGATGTAAATAAGCGGAGAAAGCTAAGAATGCTGCAGTATCCAACAAACAGAACATAGGCCAACTGTACAAACGCACTCTTTCAATCATTCTCATTCGAAAGAGAATGACAACGCAATCGCTACTGATCACGATTCTCTGCCATATCCTTCAGCCAGCTAGTTGACGGGCCTTTTAAGCACCAACCACAAAGACGAGAGGCTTCTAATCCATCTAAGTTCGCTGTGCATTATCTCGTTCCACGCTGCTACATCGTCTGCTGACCTCCACATGACTTACCTAACCATTACCTGCCTCGAAGAACAGTGCATCTGAGGCTGTCTCGCCAACTTCTATCTCAAAGGTTACAGTAACCTAAACAGCCGTTTTGTCACAGCGTGATACGGTGAATCGCACATGTCGGGAATAGGCCTCAAAGGAGTTCCACTTTTATGTACTGTGGGTAAACCGTATATTCTCGGAATAGTGATTCCCGTAGGCCGAATCTGTTCAAATGTGAACGAACCTATCATATGCTTTTGTTCCAACCTTCTTCGGATGCTGAACAACGATTTTTCAATCTGATACATTTTATCATTCTCCTTGGTCATTTTTGTAAATTTCGACTTATCATTCAGAATGGCTCCCATTTTCGCTAGGTAGTCACACTGGTTGGGAACTATATCCGCATCCTCGTCTGGTCTTGATAACATGATGTCTGCATCCTTCTGCAGTTCTCTTAACCGTCTCTTACGTTCTGGCTTTAATAACCCACTTGCTATGTGGCCAGCGCCATCACATTGATAGCAAGTGTTTACTAAAGTTCATTTACACCCTTCCATTTCCGTTTGTGATGACGGAGTTAAACTCTTTATCTTTTATCTTTTACTTCCTTTATTAATGAAACAACAATGTATATCAATTTTCAAGAAGGGGGCCGCGCCGAGGCCAGCAGAGGGCTGCCAAGTGGAGATGACCGACGGTGGGAGGACTCGAACCCGCGACCTTCACGTCCAAACGTTACGACCTTAACCTTTTGGCCACTGCCGGACAATTGAGAAGAGATTCTCAAGTCCAACTTCTAAGTCTAGTTGTGCACCCTGGCTATTTGGACAACAAAAGAGATAAAACTTTGGATAATGTTTTGTGTAACCTGAAGTTTGACAAACTGTGAACAAATCGATCAGGGTTCTGCGAAAATTCACTCGATGCTTTTGATCGCTTCAATCGTTTTATTAACACTTGGCGCTTCTGGTTCACCAGTTTGTGCACGATGGATTGAAAGTATTCCTCGAAAGATTGTCTTACTTCCTCACTCGATTTGTCGAGCACACAAGTTAATGTCACAAATGTTCCTTCTAATTCCGCAGTATGAGTGTGCATCGTATCACGTTCATTAAGAGCTTGCCTTTGAAGCGATGGTTTAGTAATATGCATCCGGTTTCTCCTTAACGGAGTACGATACTGCTTTGGAAACTTAGATTTGGCCATACAGTTATCCAAGAACTGAACATGAACTCTAGCAGTGCCAGTTTCGTACAGAACATAATGTACTTATTAGACCTTTTCAGTTCATAAGGGGCCTTGGCGTGCTTAAATTCTTTGAAAATTCCCACTGAGCACATTGAGAAAAAACAAGCTATCGAACAAGCTAGTTTTCGGTCACTTAAAAGTACAGTCTTTTTACATCTAGCACAGACTAACCACACCGTGAATGTGACGCAAGCTTTCTAGGTCTCATATGGGGTCAGGGGCCAGCAGGACAGGACGCCAAAGTGTTGCCTCTTGAGCACTGAGGAAGCCGCAGCGACCCGTCTTCACAAACCTTCACTGTGCGCTTAAAAACAATTTGTGGCTGACCCTGAACTCCCCTGGCTCACCCTCCGTCCCAATGCAAACCCTAAACCACAAAATAAATAACAACACTTTCAATTGTTTCCGAGTTATGCATAAAACACCATAAATTACATCCCAACCATAATTTTATCTGACTAACCGAACCTTGTTAAAAGTTCCCCTTACATATCCTGAATCAGTGTCTGTTCTGAAGACTGAAGCATAGAACCCAGTACCTTACGCTCAACTTTTGAGTTGTTTACAAAATTCTCCCACCGCAAATCACTTCACTATTCGAAGTTCCCCGCCCGCCAGTTTCACGTATAGGCTTAAACAGACTGTAATAGTACCCTGAAACAACGTCGGCTATCTTAGCTCACCACATCTTACGGTCCTTCTTAAAGCTAGTCCTAATTTGACATTCTTTCATGACGAAGTGGACAAGAATGGAGACATGGGATACCCTTGTCGAAAGCCACCAGCCCTTTCGAATGAACTTGACAGTTCACCGTATACTCTCACGGGACCACACATATGCAAGTTACATGCTTGCAACAGGGTCCCGAGCTTCGATGACATACCATTGCTGTGGAGAGCATTGAAAAGCGCTGTTCGACCCACTGAGTCAAACGCACCTTTCAAGTCGAGAAAGTCTACGATTGTAGGGCGGCGCGAACTGTGTCGAAAATTCGTGCTAAACGGGAATAAAGGATTATCTGCACAAAATTGGAGAAGCCTTCCCTTGTTATCTCCTCGCTGACCAGGCAAGCCAAAGCGCCCACCTTAGTTTTCCAACTTGTGCAATAAAACCAGCTACTGCCAAGACAATGTCAGAGCCTTTGCTCTTATGAACATGTCAGCACTGCAGTCTGTTGGGGGCATATGCCGAGATGACAAAGAAGCTGCGCCCAATAAAAATACCCTTCCCGATGCCGACAGATTTCTGCAATCTCACGGCGCACAAGAGACTAGCAACTGGAATCCAGTCTAAAGGGAAATTCGGTGAAGTAGCACACTAATCACTACCCATCCCACACCTCGTTCGATGCAATGGGCAACGCGGTCCTGATTATACTGCGCGACGACTGATACAGTATAGAATTCTTCGTAGACGTGTAACTCATGAGGATCGATGCAGGGGTACTGCTAGGCAGTCCAGCCTCTAAGCAGAAGAACGATTAGGGCTCTCAATCAAAGCCTTTCATTCTGACAAGAACCTGACCGCAAGGCAGCGGCGTATAGTTGAGTGGAAGCCCATCTACTTGGATCAATTATTCTTTCACTCGCTTTTCTGATTGAGGTTACAGCTGAAGCCATACCTAACTTTGGAGAACCAGGAGGGCACTTCTTCAGACCTCCACCCATTGACCTTTCAGGCATGATTGGATCAACGGCCTGAGATAAGACATCCTACATCGGCCGTAGGGTCATGGCGGCAAGCGAGCCATTACACCATCGCGGTGCATCCTTGTAGGGACGGAGAAATCGTGAATTCAAAGCCGGTAGTGTAACACCTACACAAATCAGCCCACTGGTTAAAGTTTTCATACCTTTCACCCTAAAACCGTCCTCCTATCATTAACTGTCCCGAAACACAGCGTACAACGAATCAGGCAGTCGTCCGGTGGGCATGCGAAAAACATGGCCCAACCACCTAAACCCATTCCGATTCAGTGTCTCTTCTGAAGACTTGATCCTAGGACCCAGTAATTTACACCCAAATTATGAGGTATTCACAAAATTCTCGGACCATATTCTCCCAACACTGGGAAGACAAGGGTAATCAAACACCGAAATTCAATGCATATCTTTGGCTCTCAACGGCCATGTTTCGAAACTGTGGAGCAAGACCGACTTCACTGCTGCCGTGTATACTCGACCACAGACCGATGCCACAGATGCCTCAAATTGACAAATGACAAAAGCACCTTCTGTATGCCCGAAGACACTTCTTCCGATACATGACCACCAGGTGAGATACAACCACCGAAGTAACTAAATCTATCCCTCGCACTCAGCTGACCCCCTAAAAGAACAAGGTTCGGCTTTGAGTCAATCCAGTCCTGCAACTGCACTTTGCAGTTTGAAGGTGCAAAGTGCATCCAAAGCATACATACACTATCGTTCAGATGACCGAGAGACACTTGTAACTTACTTAAGTCTTCCCTCAGTAGCACCACGTTATTCGCATATTCTAATTCAAACAGCTTCCTGTCTCAGCAAATACCAATGTCACTATTCCCACGTGAGGGCAGGGTTATCTGCATAAGCATCTCAATAACAAAGTCGAAAAGAAGGAGTGAAAGTGGGTAACCCTGGTGAACACCACTTCTTATAGTGAACTCGGGTGAAAGATTCCCATAAGCAAGAACTCGGCCTCGGCTGTTCGCATATAAAGACTGGATGAGTGAGAGGAATTACTCTGCTACATCCTTCAGTGAGAGGTTGCGCCAAAGCACTGCACGATCCATTAAGTCGGGTGACGCTGCAAGATCAAGGAAGACAAGTCGTAGGTCTTTGGAACATATGTGCATGGCTTAAGATCAGTCACGAACTGGAAAATTTGGTCGGTACAACCACGACCGGGACGGAAACCGGATTGGTTCCCATGCATACACGTTTCATGACTACTGGATAGTCGTTGGAGGACTGTGCAGTGCTCATCGACTTAATTCTTCTCTCGTTTTCGCATCAGGATTCATCGTCTATCTTGCAGATCAGGGCAACCACTGATTGACACCAATTCTTGGGAATTCCTTCCTTTAACCAGATTGATCCTAAAAATTTTGTTAGCTTTAACGGTAACAACTCGCTACCATTCTTAATAAAGAATGGCGACAGTTTATCTTGTTCAGCTGTCTTATATCTTTTAGGAAAATCTATCTCTTATCATCGCTTCGGATGGAGGGCCGGAATCCCCCGCACTGGTTCTTTTGCAGGCATAAGCGGAATGTTCATTGTAGCTATGTGCCAGCTAACCTGCTCCGTGAAGTTTTATGCACAACGAGGCAGCCGATAGTCCTGAGGATGAATCCTTATGCTGTCGGATTCCCTAATCACTTCGTTTTTTGTGGACCGATATTACTAATCAGTGGAGAGATGTAGTGACTATTTCTGATAGCCACAGTCATTTCTCTAAACTTTCCTATCCACCTCTGATCCCGGTCATTTATCAGACTCCTAGTTAGTTGACGTCTCAGGGCTCGACGCGTTTCATCGCATGTGGCATCCCAGGAGGACTGGTATGTGAGCATCCAGCAGAATTAAAATTTATGCAACATAATATATGTGAATCAATTGCTTCGCTGGGAAGGAGGGGGTTCGATGCTATGTGTACGTTAGTTTTGTTGATTTTCCTAGTTAAGATTCAAATTCGTTGTGATCTTTGCTAGGCAATCTAAGCATTAATATGATGCTGCTTTGGAAGTTGAAAGAACAAAATTTCGTCACAGACCGCACTAAACACTTTATCAACGAGGAAAGCCGGTCCGATTTTCGGATGCTCTTCTCTTGCCTCAACAGCTGTATCTTAACTGTTGGTCGGATATTGAACTATTGATTTTCGCACATGAAAGATATACATTTTAGTTTTTTCCGGTTTACCAAATGCAAACACGTTATTCATGCAGCGTGCTTGTTCTACTACCTATCAAGTTTACGCTGGAAAAATCGGATCAGAAATGAAACTGCTGATCATTTCGAATCGATCACTCCGGCCAATAGGCAGCATAAATGTCATATCGACTAGGCTGATGCTTCGTTTAGAGGTTTCGGGGTCCAGAAAATTAATTTTGTTGACCTTCGATTGAAAATTCCCTGGTGCACACAATAACACTTCAATCCCAACAGTTTCGCGGCAATCAGTTAGCTGCAAATCCTACAATCATTAATCTCTCACATTTGTGTTCGGGTTTCGCTTGATGCATTGCAGCATGGTTTGTTCAAAGAACTGAATGAATAGTAGTGGAAAAGTAACCACGACGTAAGAGGTAGATGGTAATTTTCTATCACTCGACACATTGCCACATTTGACTTATTGGGACCGTATGCGATTCCCTGTTTGGTCAAGTTCCAGGGTGATATCTGTCATTTTTCTCCCTTCCCCCGAGTAGCGGGTCCTGGTGGAAATGCGATGTGCCTCCGTCACTACACTCATGCGTGAAGCGTCCCAAAAACAACCGAGATGCGCAGAAATTGTCCAAGTTCAATTTCAAGAGTATTTCACATAACCGACTTTGTCTTTTGGCTTTCCTTTGACATGTTCGCTGTGAGATGGAGGCTGCGAACGGGTTGGAGTAAGAATACACTCGATAAATCTGTCAGGGTTCGGACTGAAACCATGTGATGTGGAGTATCTTATGACAGAAATCCCAACGTTCTGTGGCGCCCGTTCTGGCTGCTAGAAGGTGGAGATAGAGATCGAAGTTCCAGTATCATCAGCATACTTCAACAGACGTACAGGAACTCTAATAAATAAGTTGTGAAAAGAAAAAACGACTGAGGAGCATCTTTCAGTACGCCAAAGCTCCAAAATGATGCCTCTTCTTCCTAATCTCATGAGTAGAATTGTCCGCAGAAGTAGCTGCTGAGCTATTCACGAACAAAAAAGGGACAAAAATGATTTCAATTTGCTTACTGGAAGAGAACGATATAGAACCGAAAGTATCTGCTTCGGTATTTCGTTGAAAAGCTTACAAACGAAGTGAACTAGGGAAGAGATCGCATCAAGTGTACAATGGTTTTTCTTGGCAAACTAACAGAAATACTCGGATGAGATAAAATATATCTGAAGATGTTGTGGGACTGATCACTTACCAGTTTCCAGTTCTAAGCATGTTTGGCCTGAACTGTTTTGATTATGGTATTTGCATTGCGCCTTTGGGGATGGTCTTTAGTTCAAGTGAAAGATTGGTTGTATGCAAACATGTGAGATGGTAATGCCGTCTGATGCTTAAGATGCGTGCGAACAACGGCAAAAGAACCAGCAACAATTGGAACTTTAAAAGAACGGGAGTATCAAAAAAATCTTTCAGCGGTAGTAAGTGGTCCAAATGAGGAGAGTTCAGGAAAAAGCTCGCCAGATATACAGAACTGTGTTAGACGAGAGATGTAGAGTTCGGATGCTCAGTGTTTCAGGTTCTTACGACCATTCACTTTATGTGGATGTTCTCTGATTTCGGTCACTGCTTCGCACGATTGAATGATAATGAGAGAATTCATGAGATCATAAATCAGAAACATTTTGAATGCCATGAATGGGGGCAGTTGACCGCGTGGCCTGTGGTCTCTAATCATAGCTTGGGCGAGGGGGGGATCTCGTGGACCCCGACACAATGTTTTAACTACACCAGCACGGGCCAGTCTACTGGGCAAGGCTCTCATGCCTTTTTAGCTATGTCATCAACTAGTCTCCTCGATCTATCTTCAAACAACATGTGACGAAGCATTCGTTTTGTGGACATGTGCAAAAAGTGTCCCATTCACCTTTACCTACTCAGATTCAGTGCCTCTTCTAATGATTGCATCTGAGTTGCCGAGAAAACCCCTACATCACATTCTACCAACACTGCGAAGACAACCGTGTTCAAGCACCGTTAGTCTTCGGATATCTTCTGTCCTCAACGGCTATGATTCTCAGCTAAATAATATGACTGACCCTAGGTGCTGCTTTGTAAGCTCCACCTTTTACCGACAACCGGATGCCACGCCGAAGCCACGGATGTCTCAAATTGGTAAATGCCAATCCATGCTTCTGTAAGCGCCAGGACACTTCATCTGACATGCGATTATGTGGTGAGATGTAACTGCACAAATAGCAAAGCTTATTTTCTTCACATAAGCCTTTGTATCAAAGAATAAATTATCGTCTTTGAGCTAGTTCAGTATTTGGGACCTTGAAAACAACTAGGTGTGGAATTGAAAGATTTATATTCGAAAACGAAAACCTCCTCTTCTTATCTAGCGCTGACTGATGAAGGTTCCAAGAACATTGTTAGTATAACGATCTCTGTGACTACCTACGTCTACCAGTTAAAATCTTACTACAAATATGTGGGACCTTACGAAGCAATTATGATGAAGTTAACATTTCAGATAGTGAAAATATCCCAATTATAGCCTTTGGATGGAATATCTGTGACATCAGTTCGTCGAATGATGGACAGCAAACCATGAAGAATAAGAGTTATCATCAGAGTTAGTGGCGAAAATACGACGCATCGACGCATGGAGAAGGTACATTTCTCGCCATCCACTAAAAACTGTCTCTATTCAAAGTCGTTTGTTGGATCGTCTTACCAATGGGTACATTGGCGATGAACACAGATATCAAGCACTCAATATGAAGAGCATTTTTCAGCCCAATGAGTATTTTAAAACAAACGTTCTACTTTATTTAAAAAGATGAGTTTTACGACTTTCACACAAAAACTATGGCATTTATAGGACCAGAAAACAGATTAACCGAAGAGCAAGAGGAAAACAAAACCGATTGACTAACCTTTTGTACACATCAAATGCCGTCGCAGCCTCTTCAGGTAATGCCTCACAAGAATTGATCGACTGAGTGGGCCAAAGCCCAGTGGTCAAAACGCGAACGTATAAATCTAAACCTAGGTTTCGGCTGGTTGAGTGTAACATGGCGTTGAATTCGTCCATTAAAGTTTTCGACACAGCCATATCTTTAAACATGCCCTCCAGTTTACTTGTGTATACTGCACCACATTCGGCCATTAGCTTGGAAATCATAATTTTCTCCTGATCGTCTGACTGACTTTTGCTTAACAACAACCGTTTGGCCAAGTGCTTTTTGTAATACCCTTCAAATACATCCTTCTCTTGTAGATATCGGAAAAGAACAATACATCTGTCAAAGACCGCATCAACATCTTGATCAGCCATGCCTTTTGTGCCGCGCTTCAATTTTTCGTCAATGAAAAGCGAAAGGAATTCGGGAGAACGAGCATTCAAATTAATAAAATATTCAAAATCAGAATTGATCTGGTTCCGGAATATGGTTTGATTGTTCAACGCACGAACCAACAGATCGTTCGCTCGATCGCGTAATTGTAATAAATCTTGAATGTATTGTTGAGGATTCAATGCTCCGGTATCGCGCACTATGTTACGACCTTGTTCACGCAAATACTGGCTAATATATTGGCTCATAATTTTCGGTCCTTCTTCCGCTCGGCAGAGAACACTGTACATGGCTGCGATATCATCGAAACGGTCCTGTGTGAGCAAGTAAGTTAAACCGGAATTTTCCATGCCGACGATTGTTTCCATATGTCGACTTACAAGTTCCTCTTCAAGCACAGCGACAATTTTTGCCTCCGTAGACGGGTCTAAGTAATGATGTGCTCGTTTGATTTCCTCCTCGATACGTTGCTCGACTTTTTTAATGTACAAAGAAGCTGAGGTATTCTCTGCAAGGAAATTTTCACTTTCCGCACGATAGAATTCCCGCGATTGTTCTAGGAAAGGCTGCTCAAAATCTTCCAAATAGACCCGTAAAGAGCCTGCTCCCAGTTGAACAAACATTTGGCAGGCATCACGTATCTGTGACCGTGAAATTACTTCACCTCGACGCTCCCGACGAACCATGTCCAACAGTGTTTTCTGCAAATGTTCCCGAATCACATTGTGCCGTAACACGAGATTACAAAACACTGTCATGCCCATTTTGTACACACTATCCAATTTCTGTTGTCCCACATATACGCGGTCCATGTACATAAGAATGTCGCGGATCATAACCATGGCCGTTTGATGGTCTTTCCAACATGAATTCAAATAGCTCAAAAACTTGTTATTCAAATTTTCCACGATACTGTTCCGAATACGAATCATATGTTCACAGACCAGTGCTTTGGTTCCCGCATATAAGCGTTCGCCATGTTTTTGGAGAACCAGTGTGTAGGCACTTCTGTATAGTTCCTCAAAACTCAAACCACTGTTATTCTTCTTTTGAATTTCTATGATTGCATTTTTTAGCTGTTCCCATATTTGATTCACCAACCGCTCGTCCATCGGATTTGCGAAGGACTTGATACGCATTCGTGAATTAGATCCATCTGAACGACGTGCATTACTGCCAGGGAACATAATGTAGATAGAACTGAAATTCGAAAACCCAATTGAAAAGTCAGAACATATTTTACAGTAAAATTTGGCAAGAATCAACTGTTAGAATAAAAAGTATTACACGAAGTTTCGTTCAAGTAGATTCAGAGAAGGAAGTATGGGTATGCATATGATGAAACTGCAGCTACATGTTGCATTTCACCTTTACTTATACTCCTTTTTAATGAATGAGGACAGTTGCCGCGGTTCTTTGAAAATTGACAAGTACGGAAATGAACGACGATGGGAAGGCTGTAACGGTAAATTCAGGCGGAATATCACACTGCCCCGTTTAACACGATTGGTCGAAAAAATTGAGAAATCACCAATCGTGATGAAACGGGAGGCAAAGAATACCGAAGACGCTGGGGGAAGCGAAAGTTCCTGATTGCCCACATAAGAGAACGGGTTTCCCCTTAGAAATCCGTTATCGTCGGATTGGCACAAATCGTGAAAACACAAATAAGATACCGGATGCCAAAACAGACGCCGCATAAAGCGCAAATTATCATGACCGTTCGGCGTTAAACTGTAACGCAAGCCCCATTGACCGCTGCCTTTTCCCCACAATCACATGTTTCTATAAAAAGAGTGAATATCCAAGGGGGGCAGAAAGTGGGTTTATATATTCGGAGAAAGATAATGCTGCAGTATCTAACAAACAGAACATAGGCCAACTGTACAAAAGCACTCTTCAATCATTCTCATTCAATAGAAAATGACAACACGATCGCCACTGTTCACGACTCGCTGCCATATCCCTCAGTGTCTTCACCTAATTAGTTGATGGGTCTTTCGGACACCAACCACGAAGTCAGGGAATGCCTAATTTACCTAAGTTCGCGGTGTATTTTCTCACTCCATGTCACCGCATCATCTGTTGACCTCCGCATGGCTTCTTTCACTCCGTCGGAGGAACGCAATTTAGGATACGGTACGGTAGAAAAAGGTTTGCCTTAAGTAACACGTGAACCAACCAGCGTAGTCTACTAAGCTTCATACGCTGAGACAAGGTATTCCCAGGACCGAATCTTAACATTACTCACCCGAACACTCCATCCAATCCTGGCGATTCTACGTGGACATTGGTAGCCGAAAAACTCTAACCGCCGAACATTCCCCACACGCATACTCCATGTCTCACAACCATAAAACACAACTGATCGCACTACGCCACAGTATACAAGACCTTTCAACTTCAGAAAAACATCAGGCCGACGTCACAAGTGCTTCAATACACTAAGCCGCTCGACCCTTGGATATTTACGCGCTCACCTCTACTGTCGTGCTACCATCAATCGACAAGCAGTTATCAAGGTAAGTGAAACGGTCCACAACCGTTAACCCCTTCCATTCAGTATTAGGTTCCCGACTACTGTCGTGCAGTCCTGTAACAGCATTTTACACTTTGAAGGTCCGAAGCATACGTCGAATGGAGCTACAGTCCTTGATAACCTGTCTAGCATACTGTGCATGGTCCCCACTTGACAGCCATCTGTTGGCCGCGGACTCCTTCATAAAAAAATGATGTACATTGTTACTGCAGTAATAAAGGAAGTAAAAGACAAAAGAGTGCAGCATGCACACGTAATATACGTCGTACAGATTATGTCCATTCGCCAGTTCGACCCTTACATATTACAAACCCCGAATCCGTCCTCCATTACTTCGTCCAGGACGAAATCGAACAAGAATGGAGACATGGGACACCCTTGCCAAATGCCACCACTCGTTTCGAATGAACCTGATGGTTCACCGTATACTCCCACGCGACCACACATACGTAAGTACAATGCTTGTAACAGGTTCACCAACCCCGATGGCATACCACTCCCGTGGAGAACAGTGAATAGCGCCGTCCGATCCATTGAGTCGAACGTGCCTTTCAAGTCCAGAAAGACCACGACCGTAAGGGGGCAACATGTATGGCACATTTTGAGTAACTGAAATACTGAACATCTGGTCGAGGCGACCTCGACCTGGGCGAAATTCGGCCTACTGTTCGCGGATCTTACTCTCGCGAAGTGATGTTAAACGAAGAAGCATTATCGAAGCTAAGACATTAATAAGTATGGGAATTAAATTAACCCAGGATGGTTGCTGCACTGCAATGACCGGCCGCTTGGGCTGCTTCGTCCGCTGAAGTGGCCAAGAAATATCTTGATGAAACGTTTGGCGCAGTTAGCTGAATTACTCTACTCTACTCGAATCCTGAATTCGTATTCCACTCACACAGCAGACATCAATCGAAAGTGAGTCCACTGTCAGAGTCAAACACGCCTGTTGGCCAGCCTGCATCAAAGTGAGCACATTAAAGGAACCGAGATTCAGAAGCTGACGAGGCTTGAGAAAATGTGAGCTAACAGACTGAAAACCACCTACTACACTACTTGACAATAAACCGTTGCAAGTATCGGGCATGCTATCAATGTAGATACTATGGGTAGGCAGAAGGGGCAAACAGATTGGGTTGGGGACAGAACAGACACGTTGAATAAAAGAGAGGAAACTCTGAGCAGTAGCAAACTTATCACTACCCACCCCGCTCTATGCAATGGGCAGCGCGGTCCTGTTTATCCTGCGCGACGACCGATGCAGTATGGAATTATTTGTAGGCGTGTAACTCATGGGGAATAATGGACGGGTACTGCTAGGCAGTCCAGCCGCTAAGCAGAAGAACGATTAGGGTTCGCAATCAAAGCCTTTGGTTCTGACAAGAACCGGACCGTAAGGCAGCGGGGTACAGCTGAGTGGGCGCCCATCTACTTGGATCAATTATTTTTCCACTCGTTTTTTCGACTAAGCTGCTAACTCAGATCAATCCCCGTACAGTCACCGAGCTTTATCTTTGACTTACGATGAGAGCACAAGATTTCCATGATCCCGAAATAGGCATCTCCGGAGTTCTATATATTGTTTGTCAGAGTGGCCGTCTCGACTGGAAAACTTTCACACTGATTCTCCACATCCCATGTTCGAGAAAAATAAACGTGCCCCCTAGAGCCGGTGTGTAAGTAAGCCTCAAAAGACCTGAGCGAGCGGTTGTCTCGGTATTTACGCTTCCAGCGGAGCCATTTGCCGTAAGCAAATAAGGTTAGCCTAACAGGACGGTTAGCTCAGACGTTTACCATATAGGCAAGCTGTTTGATGCCAGTATGCATCAGCAAGAAAACCAACAAATTTAATAAATATCGATCAAAAGTCCAAAGACGGTAGCTCGGGATTGGAGGTAAGTAAACGTATATCCAAGGCTCGTGCAGCTTACGCTGGATTGAAGCACTTGTGGCATCGGCCTGATATTTCACTCAAGTTGAAAGGGCGTGTGTACTGTGCTGCAATGCGTTCAGTTCTGTTGTACGGTTACGGGACATGAAATATCCGTGTAGGCGATGTTCGTCGGCTAGAGGTTTTCGACCACCGATATCTACGTAGTACGGCTAGGATTGGATGGAGTGACCGGGTGAGTAATATAGAGGTTAGGAATCTGGTATTGGGTGCCACTTCTGAGAACAGCTTGTTTCAGCGTATGAAAGTTAGTAGACTACGCTGGTTGGGTCACGTGTCGCGTATGGCGAACACTCGTCTACCATACCGTGCCTTATTTTGTGTTCCTCCCAATGAATGGAAGAAGCCATGTGGAGGCCAACAGATGACGTGGCAACGTGGGATGAGAAAATGTACAGCGAAGTTAGGTAAAGTAGGTGTCTCACGCCTTCGTGGTTGGGGTCCGAAAGACTCGTCGACTTGCTGGCTGGAGACACTGAAGGATATGGCAGTGAACCGTGAACATTGGCGATCGTGTTGTCATTTTCTATCGAATCAGAATGATTGAAAACAGGTGCGTTTGTACAGTTAGACTGTGATCCGTGTGTTGGCTGCAGCAGCATCTTATCTTTTCCCGCCTGTGTAGGTCCACTCCCTGTTCTCCTTGGATATTCACTCTTATTATATAAACGTGTAACTCTGGGGAAAGGCAGCGGTCAGTGAGGCTTGCCTTGCTGTTTAACGCTAAACGATGATGACGATGATGATGATGGTTCACTTATGCGCAAAGGCGAAACGGCAAACCAGCACGATTAAATGTTGTATGAGTTCTAACAGGTTTAAAAACTCTAGCGGTAATTTGAAGAGATTATTAATTTACCAAGTGAAGTCATGGGTCTAAAAAATGTCAGATTATTATCATTGAGTAATATATTGTTAACTCCAGCTAGTGATATTCAAAGACGGTAGTGTCGAGGAACCTGGTTGACATTCGGCGTTTCGTTCACCGTGGGTAACTACTATTTGCACTAACAGAGAAAATTCTGTCTGCCTGACTGGAGTTAGAGCCTCCATGCCCTTCGCGTTTCTACAATTGACTTCTATGTAAAGGAATTTCCATGTCATATTAGGTGTTCAAAATGTTGCCCGAGGGGCATAAAAATTGATCGTCAATGCAATGATCGTGAAGTCCAATAAGACTGGCGGTATCCACCACAAGCACTGTCCTGGTAGACCCGGAACTCCGACCAACTAACGCTGTGCGAACGAAGTCGTTGAAAAAGCCGTTCAACATCCGCAACATATACATTTCCTAAAACCTCAGAAATGGAAACAGCCATTGCGTCCTCACGAAGATCCTAACCATGTTCTTATGTCAAACAGTTATTACAAAGTATTTCATGTCGCATGCAACAATGTTCAATTCTTGACCAACACATGGCAGCACACAATTCCGACCCCGTTCAATAACTGTCTCAAGAGGAACCTAACAGACAAAGAACACAGAAAAATGACATTCACCTTAGCTATATATTTGGTGGTGGACCAAGGGCAATTGTACATCAATACCTCCGCTGGTGACCGACCTCCTGGAATCCCTAGTTCCGCTCGAATTCCTGCACTGTCCGTCTGTCTACCACTTCATTTTGCTTAGTGGATCTTGTTAAGATAACGAAATGCCTATCTACCTCAACAAATCGACTGTACACAATTTCACGGGAAGCATCAAAATGATTTCGGGGTTATTGCCGTTCGTCAGGTACGCGTACTCGGTACTCACTTATCCAAACATCCCCATACTTGTACACTCTTAAACGATGTATACAGCAATCTGCCGCAGATATCAAGCCAAAGGACTATGGAACAATAACAGCAATAATAAGGGCTCAGTGAATAGAAAACGGGGAAAGACTTCTACAATCCTGCGCAGACAATCAATTATTGCCGTCTAGTACGAACTCCCAACACAGTTCGCGTCACACAGCGACATGGCGCCCTAACGCCACAAGTAGTTTAGGTCAGATCGATGATATTACAGTTAGCTACCGTTGGCGCAGTTCTGTCCACAATCGTAGATCGCACTGGACCACACACGTCGAATCGGACCATGCGATAGTTACAATGCGACTTCTGCTTTAGTTCAACGACCATCGACGCAACACACAAACTCGATTGCCGTCGAACGTCTGTCCGATTCGGCTGTTTGAAACAGCTATGAGTAAAAACTATCCGAGGAACTGAGCATTGCGACGAGCAGAGGGATCAAAGTAAGCAGGCTGTGCATTTTTAGCAGGTTTCGCCTGTGGTCCTAGACCCAGCGTTCGTCAATGAGACTGGATCTCGCAAGGGTCGCTGGGTCTAATGGAGCAAAAACGCCAGCTGTCTAACTGCAAGGAAGTGAATAAGACGCGTCGACAGTTGCAGCGTCAGTTGACGATAAGCCTTAAGAATGACCGTGAGAACGGGTGGGTTAAGGTAGCCGAAGAGATGGAGGAAGCGGCCGCTTCAGGTAACAGTCAAAGACTGTGTGCGATAAGAATGGAGAGCTCATCCATGGTAGACAACAAAGGCTGGACCGTTGGGCTGAACACTTCAAGGATCAGNAAAGAGATTGGGTTGGAGACAGAACAGACAAGTTGAATAAAAGAGAACTCTGAGCAGTAGCCTATCACTCAATACCCAACCCATTCGATGCAATGGGCAACGCAGTCCTGATTATCCTGCATGACGACCGATGCTGTATGGAATTATTTGTAGACGTGTAACTCATAGGGGTTGATGGATGGGCACTGTTAAGAAGTCCAGTTACCAAGCAGAAGAACGATTAGGGTTCGCAATCAAAGCCTTTGGTTCTGACAAGAACCTGACCGTAAGGCAGCGGGGTATAGCTGAGTGGAAGTCCATCTAATTCGATCAATTATTCTTCTACTCGTTTTTCCGACTGAGCTGCTAACTCAGATCAACCACCGACCGGGAGGACCAGGAGACTACTTCATCAGGCCTTTATCCACTGACCGTCCACGTATGATTGGATCTTCGGCTTGAGATAACCCATCCCGTTCGTTGGAGGTATGCAAGCCGTCATACCACGTCAAGGTGCAGTCTCGTTGTGACAAGAACAGGTCTGGGTGACTAATAGTATGACCCACAAGAAGCAAATGGTTGTGGATCACAGTAACAATCAATTAATTTGCATACCTAGGTACATACCGCTACAACGAATCGGTAAGATGATCGAGGATATATCGCATTGCGCAATGACTTTGAAGAGTACTAATCACCAGATTCCCATCGCTGACCATGAGAAACCTTATACTGCGTTTGATGCTTGTGGCAATCCTTATCAGTTCCGACGCATATCTTTCGGGTAACTAACGGCAGTGCCTGCTTTCAGTGCACCATCAATGAAATCCTAAAGGTAGAAGATACCCAGGATACATTTGCTTACATGGACGTCACTGTTTGCGTTGTACAAAAGCCGACCACGGCGGGAACCTTGATCGATTTTTCAAAGTGGCTACAGAATATGGTATTACGTTCACCGCCAACAAAATAATGACACGTTGATAAAATACAGCTTCTTGGTTACCTCATGTCGCAGGGAGAAGTCAGGCGGGATTCAGTTCCTGAAATTCCCCCTCCAAAGGACATGAAATCTATGCGTCGCATTATCGGGATGCCTTCGTACTGTTCCCAGCAGATGCCGTCGTTTTCAGACAAGATCAACCCGCTCGTGGAAAACAAAACTTTTTCCTTACCGCAATACGTAAAGCACGCATTTGACAACCTCAAGAAGGGTTTAGCGTTAGAGTGGTAGCTGTAGATCAGAACGCCCCCCTAGTTGTCAAAACACACGGGTCGGACATTTCCATAGCTGTTTCGTTGAGTCAACACAATCGTCCCTTGGCATTTTCCCCAGGTACCCTCAATGCCAGCGAGAAGCGTCACCCAGCGTAGAAAAAGAAGCCCGTTCTATTGTTGAGGCTGCTTGCAAGTGGCGACACTGCCTCTTAGGTACTAACTTCAAGCCTATTACGAAAACAGTGATCCGTGGCCTTTATGAACGTTAAGCAAGATTAAAAATGACAAAGCTGAATCGCCGGCGTACAGCTGTGACATAACTTGTAAGCCAGAAAAAGAAAACACGGTGGGGGATACACTGGCTCATGTCAACTGCAGTTTCCTATTCGATACAGCAAAATTAAAAGGTCTACATGATTCATTCTGTCCGAACTAAAAACCTAACCTACTCCAAGGCGGAAATTAAAAATGATTCCGCAATGCAAACTTTGTGCAGAAATCAAACTGTTCTTTGGATATCTAATCGAAGCAACACGCCTGTTCGAAAGGCTAACCATTGACTTAAGGAGTCCGTCACCTGCGACGTTCCGCAGTCGTTATATCTTGATAATCATCGATGAACACTCGCGGTTTCCGTTCGCGTTTCCTTGTCCAAACATGCACTACTTCACCGTCACCGGATGCCTCGGTCACCTCCTCACAACATATGGTACGCCATCGTATATACACTCCGATCGGGGGACGAGCCTCACATCAGGGATGCGGATCTTGGCCACCACTCCCTACAATCCTTAAAGAAATTCCTAAGTCGAACGGCTGAACAGAACCCTGTATCCGACCCTCAGAGCAAGAGGACCTCTCATTTCACGATCGGAGGCAGTTCTTCCTGACGCCCTGCACTCAATCCGCTCACTGCTGTGTACAACCACCAGCTGTACACCGCACGAGACTGCAACTTCCCTCAAAGATCAACCACCGAGAATTTCGTGCCAGCCTGAATAACGGTTCTTGATCTCGTGCTACCTAAACGAATGGACCGATCCTCCAAATCTGATTCACTGTTTTAAGAAGCTGAGCTTATCAACTGTAACCCAAAGTATGCTCGTACCAAGCTGCTTAATGTAAAGGAAGAAAACGTCTCTCTGAAGACTGGCTCCGGAGAGCGATGCTCTGAAGATAGAATCAGAATCTATTCCACAGCGCCACAAACATCCCCATTGCGCGAACGACTTTACGGAACATGTTAGAAGCAAGTCATAAAAACTGGAACTTCCCAGCACTAAACCCGACACCGTTCCTGACATGCTCACGCGACAACAAAGAACTGGTGTTTACGGTCTGCAAAACACAGTTTGTTCTCACACGTCTTGAGAACACAAAATTCCCTGCACACCCGTACATCAACACTGAGACTGATAGTTTTCCCAGGCGGGGAAGAATATCGTGTAAATCGAATCTAACTTTTGTCTCTTATCGACTATACAACTATCGTACGATTGCTTTTTTCATTCCAGCCATTGCACGACTTCACTAGATGAGTAAAGGGCGCTACTATGAATCGACCCCTTAACTCACTGCCGAACACTGTCGCTTATACGAGGTTAAGACTGTCGGTCAACAGAAGAGGAGATAACCACAGGAGAATGATGACTATATGGAGTGAAATTGGAGGAAAACCAAAAATGGGACATCTTGGACTTCTCGTTCGACCCGGTTTGAGGAGCGTCCCGTTGGCGGCCTTCCGAATTCGGCTATTTTCCACCTTCTCATCCAACCCTCTATCTTCTGACCCATAGAAGCGTCAACACTTCTACCCGAAAAGCTACCACCCGAACTCATTCACCTTACTCCGGGTATTCTGGTCCACTTTCTCCACCCAACAGTGCTCATTTATCAAGGACGAACGACAAGCACTTTCGATCATGTCGTTCAATCCGCAGCCCGTTGGTCCTCTTTTCACACTCTTTGCCACCAGATCTCAGTATTACCCAACGGATTCATCTGGCCTCGATATTCCGAAAGCCGACCGAAATAGGGTCACCGTGGACGTCCAAATATTTTCATTCTTGTATACTAAACACCCAATCATTACGGCAAACGAACCAGCCTCGACGAGCTGGTTCTGTTACATCTCAGCGGTCCTTTACAAGTGATGATTCTCTCCAGTTCTCAATTTTAGAGCCATTCGCTCCAGTTTATTAGTGTCCATCAAGCAAGCACTTTCATTACGTCGATAACACCAGTTCCCACTGTTGGTTTTCGCTGTACTTTCCGCCAACCACAACTGTCACCGCAACGCAGCCAGTGTATTGCTGTTACCCCAAGAAATCCAATTTGTTCAATTCTTCCCGGGGACTAATCACACTGATCGTAGTTATTTTTTCTACTCTAACTACGCTCTGTCTGCCTCTTCTGTTGCTTTAATAACTTACTTGTTTTGCCAACGTTTTTCGTGCTGCACGTATTCAACCCCATGGACTTTATCCGTCGCATTTTCTCCCTTAACTTTGCTTATCAACAGGCAGCCGCTCTGCCATTCCTATTCGATATGCACCCCGAAATGTAAATCGGTTTTTTAGTAACTATACACACGAGTAACTATCCTATGCACTCCTCCAACATCAGAACACCTAGAACTTTACACATTGCCAACTTCCCAGGAATACCTTCCCGAGGATCGACGTTCAGCCTCGAACAAGAGTGGACTGACTTTTACGTGAATGTTCCTTCGACAGCGGCTATTCTGAACACCGAAATCATGAAACCATATAAAAAGCACAGAGTCTCCGTTGCGCCCGTTTCTATATGAGTGTTCCCAACTATATTTGTCAGCAAATCTAGCTGCTCCTAATGAACTCATGTAGCTGAAGCATTAGGCAGTTGCCCAATCGATACCATCTCTTGACTCAGTCACATCAGATAACCTAGTTTTAAAAATGGCTTTCATTTGTTAACTTCAGTCGCAGATCATGTAGAACCATGACTAGCATTGGCTGCTAGACCAAACAATTAGACCAGAAATTACGCAGTTAGACGATTATTTGAAGCGTGCTCGTTTGCGTGGACATCATACTATCCGGTCACACCACATTTCTACGTCACTCTTGGAGAACGTAGTGCGCCGCTGACTCGACCCAGTCTGAGCTTATCAGTGAGTCCAGCATCACCTAGTGCTCAATTGGTTTTGTCCAACAGTAGATGGTCATCCACCCCGTTAGCTCTGACTGCTTTTCGGTCGTCGGGAGAGAAGAGTCGGATATCAATGCCCCAAATTTTCCAGACGAATAGGCGGAAGAAAGCTTGAAAGAGACTGATAGATTGGTGAATGAAAAACTAAACCAGGACGGATTATACCAATGTGTAACCTGAACCTTACCAGCCTAACTGACTTATTAAATTTCTAAAATAGGCCAGCGTACGCACTAATCCGTTTCGAGCCACCATTAGCGGCTTATAACAGTGTAGGAGGTTGGATACTTGAGAACGAAAAATGAAACCCCTTAGAACCAGCAGCATAAACCCCGTACGCCATCCCGCTGGAACGCACAACGGCTGGCTGGGATAGTCTCGGCAAGGTTGCAGAAGGTCTGAAAAGAACGAGGAAAACTCCACTTTAGTACTTGAACAACCAAAACCGGGCTTCCAGTCAACGGCACACCGACTCCATCCACAATCGGAAAACAGGCACGCCAAAAGAAAAAAGTGCCCGGAGAAAGTGACCAGCACAAGCATAATGAATGCGAGTCAACAGTTGCGCGTTAGGGTAGTCTCTGCCGGGTCCCTTTTAAAGCATCACTTGTATCAGGAGCCTTGACATTTCGGGTGCACTTCATCAACATGTGAAAGTAATAGACAGAGGTCGGATACGTAGAGAGCAGCGCACGGCAACACTAGCATATAGCCGGTCAAAGAAGTACTACCGCCCGTGCACTGAATCTAACAAAAAATCCGCCTCAGCCTTAGGTTCATTAAAATAAAGTGTGATATTAGAATACGATATTCATGAAATTGTAAGAGTTTTACGTAAATACATATAACAAACCCTGAGTCCCGGGATCAGCTAGCTAAATCGACAACCACGCGGACCTCCAGAAACTGAAGTTTTGAGGTATTACGCAAGTTCGAGTCCAACAAACCCTTTTGTCCCGGGTCCGTTAATTTTATTTTGAGTCTGTTTGGGCCGAGCTGAAACGAGAGAATCTGATAGAACTGACGGGATCCACGCTGTGGCGCATTGCGGGAACATGACAGTGGTATGCCAAACTACATATGCGGCTAAGCGTCAATAGGGAAGAAGTATAAGTGTTTAATGCTAGATTGCCCAAAATTAAGGGATGACTCTTTTGGGACCGGATGCAAATTCAGTTTTATGCAATAATATTGGATCTACGCGTTGACGCAACGGCACTTTTGGGGAGCGCATTCCACTTGGATGATATCTTATGTTTGAGGAATCCGGCCCTCTGGAACTCAGGGCCCTCGGCATCAGAACCTTTCTGGAGTGTCCCATTAGCGAATAGGAGGCCAAGACATCGAAACATTTCTCTGCTTGGTCTGATGTTAAGGGTGATTTGTCAGAAACAGGCCACGCCGGCTGCGCCGCAAGCAAATGGTCGGAGGTTGGGCCTTATGAGTCATGAATAATGATGAACCCGAAAATGATTTTGGTGTGAGTTATCTGAACCTTTTCTAGTGCTTTCCGAACTCTGGCTAGGGCAGTGCGCACAACCTTGATTCGCAATTCTAGGTGAGTCTGAATAAAAATTCCATTGACTATGAGGAATTTATCAGCTGATATGCGCGTAAAAGACCTGTGGATCAGGTTTAGGGAGCGAAGCGCTGCCTTACTGGCAAGCTGTTGGTGGTGGGAGAAGAAAAGTTTAAAATCCATAGACAAACCTAGTAATTTGTGACGATCGATCCTGGCCATGTTGTCAGCCATGTTGATGGAGAATGTGTTGACCTTCTTTGCCCAGGTTCGTGTTGACACATTTTGGGACTGGTAAAGGGTTTTCAGATAAACAAATATAGTTCTTTTGAAAGACCTAGCCTTTCTTAGCTCTTGAGAGGTGGATGACAACCTTGCAATAACGTCAGGACCAAGAAGCAAGTGGTCGCTCTAGCCAAGCAGTAATAGATGTTTCACCAGCCGGACTTGGCAGCGTTACCTCTTAATAACCAGGTCAATGGGAGATGGGACTGTTCCCAAGCAGCACCATGCCTGAACCTCCAAGAGTTGCGCCCCAGAATTCTGTCGGACAACCTACGCAAAGCGTTATCCAAATGCAAGGTCAGTTTCGCCGGATCTCGATCAGTCAATTTCCAGTTGCTCAAAGTCGTTTTTAATCGAAAGGTGGGCGAAGTGAGTAGGCTTCCTCAGGGATTCCCGAAGTATTATTAGGTTTCTTCTGTGCCTCGGGTTTCAGGTTGGCCGGCGATAAATTTCTCCAAACCGGAGCTTTTGAAATCTTGAGAAGGAGAGCACTAACCTTAGGCTACTGAGAGTGGTTCATGGGCACTTCACTTACCATGAATGTGTGTAGGAATTGATCGTAACAAAGAATTATACTGGGGCTTCCCCTGCTAAAACTTTGTCTGGCGGTTGTGTGTCAGAAAGTGTGGCCTTTTGAGTCAAGTATGTCGCCCGGTTTGCCTCCTCGACGGCCATGATATAAGGAATGACACCAGAAACTTTGGAATCCTATCGCGAGCACTCAGATGGTTGGTGCACGGGCATGTGGCGGCATTCTCATGAGCTGCTGCAGTACTGCTCCTGGCAGCGGATTTTCGGTGGCCCTAGCTGAAAAGCACGAGTCTTCGATGGATTGGTGATATTGCAAACAGTGGCCATTACGTAAAAGCAGCCTGATTTTGGATAATATAGACGTTGAAGCGGGCAAAAAAGGGCCATACTCTCGAGTCTGCGTGGCAGCGTCCGGTATCCCTAATGCTTTTTTGAAAATGAAATGGTATTTTCTGCCCCGTACCCAGTTCGTTAGCCTTCGCAGGATTCCTATTCCAAGCAACTTCTGTGGCCGAATGGCTTTGCTATTTGTCGGGGCCTTCTACTGTGGCTTGCCTTCATACGCATTCTTGGAGGGCAATGTACATGTGCCTTTTTGAAGCTACCTATGCTCGGCAGGCGCTGCTAATCTTCAGCTAGTTTTGACTTCGATATTGATGTTTTTCCCGTTGTGCCTACCACTGGGTGCATTGGAATTGGCTCAAGGGGCAATGCCGCATGTCTCAGTAATTATAGTGCTCAAGATTGTTTTCTGGAAGGGTACCTTGATTAAAGTATTAGGGGGAGGGACGGCATTTACTTAGGCGTAGCTTTCGGGGGTCCAATTCTGAGTGATTCGTTTGCTCTCACTTCATCCGGCCTCCCATTTCTCATTAGTTTTTTATCGGAAGAGACCGTTTGTTCAACGGTGGTCGAAATGATTGTTTGTAACATGAGCCTTCTACCAAGTTAAAGCGTTTGCCCATTAGGCACATGCACCCTCCATTGATGGGGAGGGTTTCGGGCCGCTGAATGTGCGAGTAGCTCTTAAGGGTGGTCCTGACGTGACAATTTATCATTGGATATTACGCGCTTGTGGCAGCTCTCCATAACATTATATACCATTAGCACCATGGGCTAGGTTCTGCTCGGATGTCCTACAGGCCCGTTTGCATACCCCTGCTTTTGTTAAAGAATGCGTGGCCAAAATCTTCGGGCTTTCAAAACCATCTTCGATTTTCTGGTTGCCTCTTGAAGGCTTGCCATTTAAACTGTTTCATTTTCTAGCTCTTATCTGGTTTCTTCACTCTGCACTGTTTCTCTTGGACAACAACATCAGCACGTGGAAAAGGGATATGTAAGAAAGAGTATGCCTCTTTCTACTGCCCGAGGAAGGGATCATTATTGAAAGCTAGGTATATGGAAGGGACTCCGCGATTCACAGGTGAAGTTACAGCAGTCTTAAATACTCTATGGCCAATAGGTACTAAAGGTGAGCAGATTTCCTGACAGTGAGTCCAGGATCGACGCAAATAAATCTTTTGCCCTGGGTTCTGAGTGACCTAGGCGTGGACCCATCGGAAAATGGCGGAATAGGACGCTATCCATATTTTGTTCAATCAGTTTTCCACAGAGCCAGCAAGCTAGTGTCCCACGCGTTTTTAATATGGTCACTCTCACGGGGTACTAAAAGAATGTTTACTTGCCGTCCGAGAATGTTTGGAGAAATTTCCCCGCCCATCGAAAGACTGCTAGTGCAGAGGCTGCCTTCGCGAATTTTTTAGTGCAAGGAAGGGATGCAAATTCAAATGAAAGCTGAATAGGTTTCCGGGGCTTCCTTACATAAGCTCACCTTGGCCTCTGCCCCAAAGGTGAAATGGAACAAGGTAGAAAAGAAAATGCACTAGGACATTTGGAAACAAGGTTTTACTTGCGTATTCCTTTGTGGATTGGGTACTGCCCTGTTGCTTTGCATGAAACGGGGCATTTACTAAGTAACCTTTTCCTTCTGGGATTGAATGTGCGAGAGATCTGGGAACAAAACTCGATGGGCGACCCGGGATATATTTTGCTTTGCCTTAAGATCGTGCATTAAATCCAGCTGTTTTGAGCTATAACGCAGGTCTACGGCCGAAAAGCCTCTTTATTGTAGTTCTTGAGATTTCCCTCGAGTTAGGATAGGCTAGCACCAAGCTTTAATTCGAGAAACCGGCAAATAAAACTTATTTCATGTTTTCTGATAGGTTTACGCTATTGATAATTCCAACGTGTTTTGTAGCAGACGGAAGAAAACTTTTCCCTTTACGTGATTCTGCCCGCTATTGGCTAGGCTGAGAGCCCGAGAACAGCCAGCACCCCTGTCCTCGTGAAGAAATCCCAAAATCTACTGGCTTCTCACCCTTGCTACGATGCTGGTAGCCAGATCTGGTCCGTTCAAATTAAATTAGGCCACCCTTCGCCCTGGATACCCCTACCCAGATGAACCTTCATGGTTAGACGAAAAGTTACCTCTGCCGCTAGAATGGCTTGCGCAGCCCTTCAAATTCTCTACACGTATTATGGTCTACGATAAAAAGCTGGAACAAAAAAGAGTGAGGTTTTTAAAAATGTTGTAAGTTAGTTCTGAGAGGAAATTCCAAACAACCATTGAAATTTCTCCGCTTTTTCCATCCACTGATTGCTAACTGCTTTCTGTAAGACGAACCTAGTTGTTTTGTTTTATTGCATCAGTTTTACTGTAGCGTTAACAACCTGGACTCTCTACGTTGCCACGAGCGTGGATTTGCGGTCGGTTGACTTAGTTTAAGAATCTTTGCCGTTCACGTGATTGGTTGCCAGAAAGTGAAACAACAGAGCGGAAAGAAACACTGTTGAGGTTTGATGATTGTAATTAATTTGCTCCAACTCGTACCGTAGCGTTTAGGATCCACCTTTGTTTTTTAATTGGGTCAGTTCATTGCTACATGTCGCTTAAACGTTTCTTGGAGGGTCTAACAATGCTCAACAACCTTGTCAACCGATTGGTAGCGAAACTGCACAGTCAAACGGTCTACAAGGGCGAGCCCGTGAAAACAACTCCCGGGTGAGCCAAACCGTTTTGCCCCTAGGTGTCGGTTGTAACTCTCTTCCTAGTTTCGTTTTATCAGGCCGTTCTGGGACTAGTCCAGTGTCCCATTAGGCTAGGATTAAATTGATGATAGCTAGCTTAAAATTAAGGCAGCTGAAGGAAAGACTAGAACTGGATGCCCTGCAAAAACTTCTGGAGGCAGAGAGGAAAACTTAGATGGCGGAAATAAAGTTGCCACTTGCAGGGAAAGAAGAAAGCGCCCCGGCTTTGAATACTTGCCAAAATGAGGTGGCTGGTGAGGAAAACCTGTTTCGGCACTTGAGAGTTTGCCGTACACAAATCGAATGGACATTTAAGGTTCCAGTTCCCCTGACAACAGAAGGAGCAATTAACTATCGAGTGAACCTGCTCAAGGTCGAACTAGAACTGTTCAGTGGCGATACGTCTTGTAACTGTAGATTCGGAAAGCATTTCGAATATTGCATAAGGACCAGGGGTACAGACGACGGTCGAAGACCCCTGTATCTACCACACTGCTGCAAGGAGCAAGCCAGGGATTCCATACAGAAGTGCGCTTTGCTCCCTTCGGAAGTTGCTTATAAAAAGATAGAGTTGCATAGAAAAGAAAACGTGGTTGATAGATCGTTCATTGATGATTTACTGAAGCTACTGAAGTTAGTTCCAGAAGGCTTTCGCGCCATCGCTAAAAGTGCTCAACCGCGAAGTTGCTCTCAAACAAATGAATTGCCTAAGGGATTCATCACAAACGATGAAACGGTCCGTCCAAGATTTGTCATTCAAACTCAGCAGTTGTGTACTGGATCGGTTGGTGATAAGTTGAGGTGCGATCGAGACCCTGAGTCTAGTGATCTGCAAAAACTAGTGCCCCGTGAAGCGCGAATCTCCCGAAGTAAATTTCATAAGCTGGCGTCGGATGACCGGCCTCCTCAGAGCATGTGAACATCTAATTGGAAACAGAACCAACAAAAGAATCAAACTGACGCCTTACTCTTTAATGCCATAGAGAGGTTTTTCCGTGAATCTCTGCAAAATATTGCACATGCTGGGTAAATTTCTTCGATTCCTGTCCGCTGATATACCTGGAAAATGGAAGTCGCTTAAGGAGGTGAAGGCGCGTTTTTCTTATTAAATGTGCGGATACTTGCCAACGCTGTGCGCCGTGTCCGAACCATGTTGCAGCCCTGGTTGTTGAAGGAAGCAACATACATTTCTGCATGATATGGGTGAACAATTTGCCGGGCGGAATATGCCCGAAAGTGATGGAGAAAAACGGCGTGGTAATCACTGCACACTCGTAGCAAAGCCAATCAACCAGTCCTCCAATCAATCTGCTACCATCCTAATATCCGAGTGCCGTACTGCTCTGGGCATTCAACCAGTGAAAATTGAAGGAATAAAGGTTTGCTTGAAAACGCAGGCCTTGCTGGCTACAGGTTCAGATGTAATCATCGATCAGAGGGGCCTCTTAAACTCAGTAGGCCTAAGGGCTTCCCTTGTCTCTTTGTCAATTTCGACCGCAAAATGTACAGAAACATGGCTCACGGAATTACAGAACTGACGTTAACTTCATTGTCAGGGGGTGGAGGGCGTATATGTCGAAAAAGCGTTCTGAGTAGAAGGTCTCCTGATAAAGTCGGCAAGGCACTGTCCGGATGCTGACCTCCTTTCGTGACCTCATCTACAATGCGTCTGGAGGCATCAACAGGCAGGGGTGAGGGTGCGAGTCCTTTTACGGGCGGACGTCCCTAAAACACACTTGACCTCAGAGCAGGGTTCTGACGGACGAAAACAACCATATGCCATTTGGACGCTCTTGGGCTGGATTGTGTTTAGACCAGTCGATCAAGGTCCGCACGGGACTGGGAAATTAAATAACACTGGATCAGATGTAGATTCATTAACAAAAATGCTGGGTTAAATATACCGTTGTGATTTTAAGGACAAGGATTGTTTATTGACTGCTCCTCCCACTGAAGACCAACTGGCTATGAAAATGGCCACGGAAATCATGGCATTTAAAAGTCCGTCATTTCGAAATTGGCCTACCCTAGCGAGACAACTCAGTGAGACTGTCGAATAACCACATGACCTCAAGGGAACAACTGAATGGTCTAAAAAGATTATTACGGGGCCAAGTACTGTTCGTCAGATATTTAAATACAATAAGGGGTATCTTATTAAGGTTCACGCATGGACATCCCCTAACGAAAAACTAAGAAAAGACCGCGGGCTGAGATGATGCCTGCCACATCACGCCCTCACGAACCCTAATAGGCCAACCAAGTTACGCGTTGTTTTTCACCATGTCGCAAGCTCTCAGGGGCAATACGTGAATTATAACCTGCTGCAAGGACCGGACACAAACACAAGCCCGGTAGAAGTGGTTCTCCGATTCCGAAAGGATGCCACTACACTGGCAGCGGGCATCGAGGAAATGTTTATACAAGTGCGGGTCCCATTGAGAGAAGGAGAAGCCTTGAGTTTCCTGTGGTGGCAGAGTGATCAGGTGGGTAGCAACCTGGTTGAATGTCAGAGGAAATTGCATCCTTTTGGCGCGACCTCATATCCATTTTAAGCCAACTTTGCCCTACGATGAGCAGCAACTGATTGGAATCTTCGCCATGAAAAATGCGTCATCGTAGCTGTGCGAGATAATTTGTACGGTAACGACTGGTTTGTGCATCTGCCAAATGTTCACGATGTTAATGTGTTCGCCGGTCATATCAGGTCCTTGCTAGCAAATGCAGGTTTCCGATTGCATATATATATTGGCCTCAAGCCTGGACCGCCACATATTCATCTCCCGCCTGGACCTATACTAAAGGTCCTTATGCTGCTAACCACTTATTCTACTCGTCTATCGATCTACTTTTAAGAGCAATTTTACCAGTTGGCCTGTCTATTTACCTTCTCACCTTTACGCTCCCGTAGTTTTTGACACCATCACGGCATGTCTGTTACAAACTTATAGCCTCTCACAGCATTTCAGAGTCTTGAATTAAAGACCCTACGAAGCCTTCACCAGCCAACCAAAGCGCGTACAGGCGCCCGAGACCGTAGTGCTAAAAACCGCTTAAACCCACTGAAAGTTCCACTATGAAGAATCATGCTACATGGATCTCCGCTTATTGATAATTGTAGTCATTCTGTCCCAAAAACCCTTGATCTCCAAAAAGAACTAAGGACCTGAGAATAAACAAAGTTACAATCAATCGAGGACTAGTCATTGAAACTTGTCCCCATAGTCAGCTTTAATGACAATGTGCTTCCACATGACATAAGAGTGCCCTAGGGAATATATAAAATTTGCTGCCAACAGGGATTTGACTGACGTTTTGACTCCGAATGAACTAAGGAAGCTACCAACAAAACCGTTAATTGGACGAACGAAAAGTAATGGCATAATAGGTCTAGCTATAATGTAACCCAGCGAGCGCTCCCACTGGCCACTGGTACCAGTCTACCATCTCAACGCTTGTCAATGGACTGGCTACCAACTTCTGGGGGCTAAGTGGTCAGTAAGGATTCGCGCTGTCCTAATGTGACGCTTCTAAGAGTCTCCGCAAGAAAAGATACCACGCCAAGAAACTAGACTCCAATTTTATTTCAATTGATCGTGATGAATGTTCTGCTAAGAGGAGTTTAATAGCAAACAAGGCGAACACTGTCGTATTCTTGCTAAACATAACGCCCTTATCAGAAAAATAATCGAGATCTTTACTCGGATAAAACTGCGTCCTGAAGAGATACTAGATTACGGTCACATCTAAGAAAAGTCACTTCAGCGCGCGTTTCTCAATTCGATGGAGTGATGGACTCCAATTGAATTCGGATAGCGCGTCCACTTCTAACTCGATTGAGCTGCTCCAGTTCAGTTTCTCTAATGGGGGCCATATCCCAAGCCCTCTGCAAGGGTGTAACAAAGCCTTCTTCCTATGTAGCAGTCTCCAGTCGCCCCAACATCTCCGCTATACGTGCCCGGTGTCCACTACCGGACAAAATACAAAACCCATTGAACTACAACACTTCAAGGAGCATATTTGCAGAGA